>CAUYSK010108688.1:0-13427 GCA_963575035.1 Avahi laniger
TACTCACCATCAAATTGGTATTAACGGATCAACACATAAGTGCATATATAAGAATTACATCTATTAGATATTGGGCAGGGGGGAGGGGGGAGGAGGGAGGAGGGGACGGGTATATGTGTACACAGAGAGTGCAATGTGCACCACGCAATGGGATGGACATATTTGAAACCTGGACTGAGGGGGGGGCAAGGGCAACACACGTAACCTAAATATCTGTACCCTCGTATTATGCTGAAATAAAAAAAAAAAAAGTTTTCACTGGGGCTGGGCATAGTGGTTTATATCTATAATCTTAGCACTCTGGGGGGCCAAGGCAAGAGGATTGCTTGAGCTCAGGAGTTCAAGACCATCCTGAGCAACAGTGAGACCCCATATCTAGTAAAAATAGAAAAATTAGCTGGGAGCAGATGGTATGTGCCTGTAATCCCAGCTACTGGGGAGGCTGAGACAGAAGGATCACTTGAGCCCAGGTGTTTGAGGTTGCAGTGAGCTATGATGATGCCACTGTACTCTTGCTAGGGTGACAAAGTGAGACTCTGTCTCAAAAAAAAAAAAAATTTTTCACTGGGCCTTTTATACTTTCATAAAACATTAGATGAAGAGGTGCTTTAAGAGAAAAAAAAATCTTGGGACCAAGAAAGTTTGGAAAATTAAGCAAACACTATTTACAGTATACATATCCATATGTGCCTGTGGTTATAGAATTGTCCTATGGCTTTAAGTAACATCTATAAGCTGATGACTTCTAAATTTTTAATCTCCAGCCCAGTCTTCTCTCCTAAATTCCCAACTCAGTAGATACATATGCATATACAGGTCTATATAGTTTAATATATATATATAAATTAATTTAACAATTTTAACAGCCCCATGAGGTAGGTGATATTATCATCATCATCTTGAAGATTAAAATGGAAAGCATGAAGAGGAAATATAGCATTTTCAACATAACACATTCAGTAAGTTGTAAAGGCTGGAACTGAACCCAGGCAGACTGATTTCATATCCACCTATGTTTTTGACAACTCTACTTGAATGTTTAATAGACATCTCCAACTTAGCATGTCTAAAACTGAACTCCTGGTCTTTTCCCAAAAACTTGTTCCACCACCGATCTTCCCTATTACTGTAAATGGTGACTTTATCTTTCCAGTTGTTCAGGTCATAGAATTTGGAGTCATCTTTGACACTTTTTATTCTTTCATATACCATATCTAAGCTATCAAGAAATCTTGTCGTCTCTATTATTAAAAATATCCAATTTCTGACTGCTTGTCACTGTCTTCACTGCTACCACCTTAGACTGAGCCACCTTCTCTATCTGCATTGCTACATTACCCTCAAATCGTCTTCCTCTTTTTACTCTTGCTTCCCTAGAATCTATTCTCCAAAGAGCAGCCATGCCGACCTTTCTATTATACAACAGAGTTAAATTGTACCCTTTTTGTTCAAAGCCTCTGCTGTTTTCCCATTTCACTCAGAATAAAGCCACAGTCCTTGCAATGGCAAATAACGCCAAATCCCATTAGCTCTGACCACAGCTACTTCTCCCCATCTCATTAACCTCTTCACATGGCCTTCATACTCACTTTAGCCATATGGTCTTCTTGCGATTTTTCAAATATTCCAGGTACAATCCTACCTCAGATTGTAGGGGCTATTTTGCACAGGCTATTTTCTTTGCTCACAATGTTTTTCCTTCTATTCTCCTGGCTAATTTCCTATTCGCTCCCAAGTCTTGATCAATTGCCACATTTGCAATGAGGTCTACCTTCACTAAGAGGATGTAAGCTTCCAACCTGCTCTCCTTCGTCTTTGCCCAATCCCCTTTTCCTGCTCTGGGTTTTCCTTTCTCTAATCTATAGCATTTATCACTATCTAATTCAATATATCTTTTACTTCTTACATTTATTTCTTAATGTCTGCCTTCCCTACTGGGGTATAAAGACCACAAAGTCTTGAAGTCATTGTTTTGGCACTGCCAGATCCCAGTCCCCTAGAATGGCGTGCAGCCTGCTAGACAGATTATTAAAGCCTCCGAGTAGCCCTCTATAAAGATTTTCTGTATTTTTTGGTTTATAATAAAATGTCTAAAACTTATAGGATCACAGCCCATTTTTTCCATAAAACAAATCTAATGACATTAGTGCTTCAAGGGAAGGAGTTTGGTGATGGCTTTTTGGAGGATATGGAAAAACATATGTAAGATTGTAGTCAGCTTTCCAGGAACAGCCAAAACCACCAAGGATATAATTCAATAGAGTATAAATTGTTACATATGTGAACATCGAATAACTATTAGTATTTCTAGTGTCATATTGTTTTCAGTAAACCACGGAATGGGAATACATCGAATAACACTTTGCACACATATTTACTACCATGTCAAAATTAACCTTCATAGACCTTTCTAAATGACCCAAATGTGCATACTATGTGTGCTATGTTTTATATCAAAGTTTTACTATAAATCGCACAGGAGTCAATTAAATGAAGGGATTATCAACGAGAAGTAGTAGACAAGAAAAAGACAAAGATGGCTGACATATGTAGATTGTACAATGTATTTCATTTATCCTTAAACAGGAAATTTGGTTTAAGCTTCAAACACACTGTAAAACACTCAAGGAATATTTAAGGAAAAGAACTTTGGACCAAGAATCAGAAGTTTTAGTTATGGTTCTACTAACTAGCTGTGGGGATTTGAACAAGCTGTGTCAGTCAGGCTTTAACTTCTTCATCTATGAAATGAGGGGACCATAATGTCTCAGATTGGCTTCAAGCCCTTTATGTTATTTTTTTATTATTTATTTATTCTTTTTTTTTTTGAGACAGAGTCTCACTCTCTTGCCCTGGCTAGAGTGCCGTGGCGTCAGTCTAGTTCACAGCGACCTCAAACTCCTGGGCTCAAGAGATCCTACTTCTTCAGCCTCCTGAGTAGCTGGGACTACAGGCATGTGCCTCCATGCCCGGCTAATTTCTTCTATATATGTATATTTTTTAGTTATTCAACTAATTTCTTTCTATTTTTTTTTTTGGTAGAGACGGGGTCTTGCTCTTGCTCAGGCTGGTCTCGAACTCCTGAGCTCAAACCATCCGCCCGCCTCGGCCTCCCAGAGTGCTGGGATTACAGGCGTGAGCCACCACACCCGGCCTCATTTACGTTATTTTTAAAATCGAAATCTGATGAGAGGTAATAGCCACCAATACTTTCTGTAAATTTTAATGACAAGAGGATCACAACAATTACTTGAAATTCCTTCTCACATGTTCTTTGGGAAACTATTTTAATAGTTATAACTTAAGTTGTTAAGGTATAGTAATATTAGAAAGCATGATTTTGAATTTCTGCAAAGGATGTTTGTATTCCAAAAATTAGATATAGAAACAAGAAGCCATAATGATATAATTAAAACTGATTAGTCACAAATACTTTTGAAAAAAATCAAAGAAGACCTAAATAAATGGAAAGACATACCATGTTTGTGGATTATAATATAAGTTAAAACATATATTAAACTATAGTTTAGTTTCGGATCAAATGACATCTTTATAATAAAGTTAAACATACCCTGACCACATTATCCAGCCGTCCCATTCCTGAGCGTTTTCCCAAAGGAAATACAAAATTATATTAACATAAAAGCCTATGCAAACATGTTTATAACAGTCTTACTTCTAACTGAAAAATAGTAGAAACAACTCAAATATTTCTCAATTTGGAAATGGATTTAGAAATAGATTAAAAAACACCTAGTGTTATACCCATGCAATAGAATATTACCCAGCACTAAAAAGGAATTAACTAATGAAACATGAAATGACAAAATTTTAAATATATGTTAGATGAAATAATCCAGATTTAAAACGTTACATATCACATGACATACTGTAAGATACAAAACTATAGAGATAGAAAAAACAATTGGTCATTGCTAGGACCTGGAGGTAGAAAAAGAGGTTAACTGCAAAATAGTATGAAAAATGTGGGGGTAGTGATGGTTACATCACCACGTTCATTTGTCAAAACACAGAAATGTACACTAAAAATAGTATTTTTTTTCTGTGTTCAAATTATACTTTGCTAAAATAAAAAAATTAAAAAAAGAAAGTAAAAATTGTTTAAATGGGCCTGAAAATAAAATGAGATTTCAATTTTGTCAAAAAAATTATGATGCCTTTAAAAAATTTTAAAAAGCGATTAATCATTTTCCAAATCTTGGCTTTTCCACAAATTTTTTCAAACCTAGGAATATACTAAATCTACTAGGAAAATTATTGTCCTAAAAACAGAAGCAGTATGAGTAAAATAACTCTTTGAGTAATTCTAGCAGTAGAATGAAGGAAGCTAATAGTAGAGAATTTGGAAAGAAAAAAGGATACAAATGTAAAGTGTAGTAAGTCCAAACCTTAAAAGTTGCCTAAAATAACGTAATGAAGACAAATACCCCCACAAATCAATTTATTTTTCTAAATCTTGGAAATTTATTTAGATAATTCAATAAAAACTGCTGTGCTCTTTAATTCATGAAATACCCATGGATTGATAACAAACTAACATCTATGAGTTCTGCTGTTAAAATGCATTATCATTGTAAAAGAGCGACATAGTTACATATGGGTTTCGAAAACTGGGGAAAGTATAGCAATATAAGTACAGTGTGGAAGATAAGGGTATTGGAGAGAAATACTGAGTGTTAGACAAGAACTATTTGATTATGCTCTTTCTCTTATCTGGATGCTTCTTTGACACATTACATTCCATACATCATTACATAGGATCACTACAAATAGAAGGTGAGGAGCAAGGATAAAGGACAAAGTATTCTTAAATAGAGAAAGGAAACTAGGTAATCAAAAAGTTTCATCTCTGCTTGAAAGGTAACCACTATTCTGCAATCCTCTCCCATATTTACTGGATTTTTCAAATCATTTATAAGTATGGATTATTCAGAGTTTTTCAAAAGAATAATACAGAAATGGCCGTACTCTGTGTGTAATAGAAATGCTGCTCATAAACAAATAAAAAATAACATCCAGGAATATATTTGTTTCTTACAGTAGGAAAGCGGGGTACAGTATTTTACACAGTTAAGAACTTTATTTTATACTAGGAAAAGAAACTATGAGGAAAAAACCAAGAGGCTCTTCTTCCTAAGCTACACTATTTGTAATTCTCTTAAAGAGTCTTGAATATTATATAACCATGATGACTAAAATCACAATTTGCTTTCAGTTCTATATTTAAAGAAAAACCCTGGGTGGTTTCCCGGCTCACATTTAATTAATAGAAAAATTGTCTATATAGCTGTGGAGTATTTTTCTTACAAACAGTTTTACTTGAAGACATTTCCAACAAAGTGTCACCTTACATTCTGATCAAGTAAAGAGTAAATTCCCCCATGACATGCCACTGTGTTAGTTGGCAACAGCTCAGACAGTAGGCATTTTACATCACTGAGAGCAGTTCAAGTCCTTTGCTCCACACATTTCGGATTTATCCACTAAATCTCCTTAAATTGCTGCTCCGTGAGAACAATTCCAAAAAATTAGGTTTTTGTACATAGTTTCAATCAAATGTTTTCTTAAAAAATAGAATTTATTTGTAGGGTAAAAGCACAATTTAGACATTCATTCATTTTTCATCAATTAATTTATTCAACTAATATTTAGTGAGCACCTAAAAGTTCCAGGCACTTTTCTAGGAACTTGAGCAAAATAAACATAGGCCATGCTCTCTAACAGGGGAGACAGACAAGAAAGGGCATAAAACAAACAAAATTAAAAGGATCAATAGGGAAGATAAATATTCACTAGAAAACTTAAAGAGCATCTAACAGCGACTTGATTTAAGTTCCATAGACAGCAAAAAAGTTTTATTTTCCACATTGTCAGTAAAAGACAAGCAGAGCTAACTGAAGATATTCTGCTTACAACCTCTTCTCACGAACATTGGTGAATTCAAATGAGATTCAAATGTGCTGGCCTGTCGCATAGCTTGCAACAAATCACTCTGGATTATTTTAATCTTTCATCCAGGACTACTAAAAATTCTGCTCCCTTCTCATAGATAATAAATTAGATGATTTCTATTGTGTTACCTATTTTGGTTGTTTGGATTCAGCTTTGTATATTTGTTCTCCCACTCCCTCTAACCACTCTTCAGTAAACAAAGAACCCCTAGCAAAACAGCTTGCTATTAGAGACTCAGTCTTATTGTATTGAAACAACGGAATCATAAAAGGATCGAATAACCAAAGCTGATCAATATATACCCTGGTTCTGGCAACATCAAATGACTTAGATGTGTTCGTCCTCTTCTACCTTTCCTATGTCCAATTCCACAACCCAATCTTATCAAAGACAAGGAATGAAAGGAGGGGGATCATGCCTCTTTAAATCAGATATCCAATTTGTGGCAGTTTCTGAAGGATATCACTGAAATGCTCCATTTGACCAGGTCAAATTTCATTTGTCTTGTACTTTTATCATTCTCAAAGCTACTGCAATGTGTTGGCAATAGAAATAAGGAAAACAAAAATGAACTGCTCCATTGACTTGTCAGATTAAAAAAAGCAGATTGATTTTGTACCTTTGAAATAAGCAGCTGGCTATAAGGTTCTCTCTTCTTAGAGATTTTTGTACTTTTTGGACTCAGAGAGAAGCGTTAGGTTGCATAAATGTAGAACACACTTCTATTCATGGTGACAACACCAGCTAACATTTATTGAGCACTACCTATGTGCTAAAGGTGGAGCTAAATGATTCGTGTTCATTATCTTATTTAATAGGGAAAACAATTATTATATTATTACAACTTCTTTCTATTTGCTTGTTAAACTGCTGTCACCCTAGTTTACCTTCTACTTTCTCTCAATCTATTGCTTTCTTTGCCTCATTTTTTTAAAATTTAGCTAGATACTGTGGTTCATTATTTTAAAAATGCATTTGGAGGGCCATAACCTCTCACGCTGCTTACCTAGAAAATCAAACAAATATTAATAATATGTATTCTACACTTGAGGAGTTGAGCTCAGCTGAAGTCCACAGAAGGACAACTGTGCTCCACTGTAATTTTATCATCACTAAACTCGAATGGGAGCACAGCATTGGCTGGCAATCATGGTTCATTTCTTGGACCAACTCAATTTCTCATCTTCTACAACTTCAATCTTCCCTATCTTCTCAAAGATCCAACTTCTAATCCTTTCACTCTCTTTCATCATCATCTCAGAAGATGACCCTGCCTTCTACTTTAGTGAGTAAAGCTTGAAGCAACCAGATGGAAATGCCCTCAGTTCCCTTCTATGAAACTACAATTCCACCTAATGCGCCAGCTTTCCTTTCTCTGATTTTCATGATCCCTTACGTTACTGCAGAGGGGTGCCCTTCCTATCATTTAAGCCCAATAAAATCCTGTATTTCTTCCTCAGTTTCTTTTATCTTTTTTCTCAGGAACTTTTGTGCTGCTTGTCTCCTATATATTCAAACAGTTCTTCTCAACTAGATCATGTCCACCAAAATTTAATCATGTTGAAGTCTTTCCCACTTTGAAATATCCCTTCAACTATTACACCAAAATCTTTATAGACGTTCTTTCATTTCACAGACAAATTTTTTGAAACGGGTAACTCCACATTCAATATTTATACCTCAATCCAGTTGATATTGGATTATAATCCCATCTGAATGGAAACAGCTCTAGCTGGGCCCTGGAAGACAGATGAAACTGGTCATTTTACAAAGGTGGCGGTGGTGCAGCTGAGATTTGAACTCGTGTCAGTTTGATTCTAGAACCCAAGATATGAACTAGCAAGTTAGATAACATTTTAAAAATTAACCTATATCTATTTAAATTGCAAAAAAAAACCCAATCTTTTTACCTAGTAATTTCGATCTTGAATATTTACCTTAAAAGTATATTTTCACATCTGCAGAATGGCATATACACAAGATTATTCCTTGTTCATAGCAAATATTTGGAAACAAATGAGATACCCCTAAATAGAAAACTGGACAAATAGATTATTTTATGTAGATAAAGTTGAATATTATGCAGTTAGGTAAAAAATGAAGAAGCTCTCTAATTTCTGATACAGATATATTTTCAAGTATATTAAGTTTTAAAAAATAAGGTGAAACTATGTGCATAGCTTGTATAAAACTGAGGGAAAATGAAAGTATTCCCATTTGTTTACTTCTTTACAAAGGACATATGCAAACACTTATAACAAAAGGGGTTACCTCATCTTGGTGGATGCTGGGAATGGCAAGATGGGAAAGAGTGAGCAGGACTGCCATTTATCACAGTATACCTTTATGTACTTTTTGATTTTTGAACCATGATATTGTGATAGCTATTCAAAACTGAAATTTTAATTCCTACCATATGGCTTTCCCATGATGAATTTATGAGTAGAAAAATATTCAAACATGAAGTAAAACAATATTAGTGTAACAGTTGATTTATATGTTTGTTCTATCACATCACTCCCTATAACTTTTTCAGTAGTTTCTTCCTGCAACCAAAATAAAATCCAACTTTTTATCAAGGCCTACAAGGCTCTCTCTGGAGAGAAATTTATCAAAATATATTCAAAAATTTTCCCAGAATGACAACATGATTTTCCCAACTAAAAGGGCATACTGAGTTCCTAGAAAAATGAATGGAAAATACCCATACCAAGCCATGTCATTTTGGAATTTCAGATCACATATACAACATTGGGAATCAAATGCCATCTAATTTCTGAACATCAACATTCAAAGCTAGGAGACAATAAAGAAACGAATCAACATTCTAAGAGAAATGATTTCCAACCTAGAATTCTTTATCCAACCAAACTATCAATCAAATGTAAACCAAGAATAAAACAAAAGTAACCTCTCACATACCCCTTTCAGGAAACTGTTGGAAGGGATCTTCCACCAAAATGAAGGAGTAAGTAAAGAGAAAGGAAGACATTGGAGCCAGAAAACAGAGGATCCAATGAAGAAAAGAGGAAAGAAGGGAATCCCCAGGACAGAGTGAAAGGAGATCCCAGGACACCAGTTCTGCAGCAGGTCTTGAGAACAACTGTCCAGATTAGAAATGGAAAACTAAACAAACAACAAAAAAAGTGAGATTATTATCACGGTACATAAAAAAATTACACAGCCACATCGTGGCATGTGCCTATAGTCCCAACTACTTCGAAGGCTGAGGGGGGAGGATTGCTTGAGCCCAGGAGTTCGAGGTTGCAGTGAGCTATGATCCCACCACTGCACTTCGGCCTGGGGACAGAGCAAGACTCCATCTCTTAAAAGAAAAATTACACAAAAAAGAAGTATATCATTAGTACAAAGAATAGTTCAGTTGTGCAATAATAATTCAAACACTGAATCATCTAAAAAAAATTAAGATATAGCTATATTTGGAGAAGTATGATGAAGAGGTATGTTTATGAGTGTATGAAAATCAGTTAAGGCTTCAACTTCTATAATGAAAAAACTGGATAATATCTAAGAACAAAATATCGAGAAACAAAAGGATAGATATATTACTGAGAACTATAGAGAAAGTTCTCAAATCACAGGACAATTTCCAAGTAGTTGCTCCTGGGAGCAGAAAGCAAGGACAGACAGGGAACTGCCATTTTTTCTCATTTTCCTTTTAGAAATATGGGATTAACTACAAACATGAATAACTATAATAAAAATCTAAAGTTAAAGAAGGAAGGGAAAATATTCTCAACATTTGAACTTGAAGTAAAAAGTGTAAATCAATAGTTAAGTCTCTGTCATAGTTAAAGAGAGAGAAAGGAGAAATTCAAAGATCTTATTTCTTTGGCATTTTGAGAAACAATACAAAATTAATAAACTATCTGCTAAGATATACAGTTAATATTCTTTGGGAAAATATTGAGAGTTCATTCATTCCTCAAAGCTGCTTTTCAATTCATCTTCCATTCTTAGAAACTCTAACTAAAATTAATAGTAGTTATTTGAGTGTAAACAAAGGATAATATATTTTTCTATGAGCCAGGAAGTACTTAATAAAAATAGTGTGGGGAGGGATTATTGCTGAACTAAAAATAATTCTTAATGGCCACATAACACTACTAAAAATGAAATAACATTAAATACCTCATTATTTTATAGAATTTTTACTGCTTTTGAGGAATAAAGTGACAACTTTCAAAAATGTTTTAAGTTCACAAGCATTTATGTGTTATTAAACTTCAGTTTCACTGGTAGTACATGTTTCATCTATTCTTGTATTATTTGTAATTGGGGAAATTTTATTGCCACTACATTTTATTTAAATCATCAATAATTTCAAGATTTTAGCTGTAATATTATAGTGCTATATGATTTTAATAATTACTAATAAATTTCTTGAATTTTGTGCTTAATGATAAAACAAAAGGACTACAGTTATTGCAAAGAAGAAAGAATTTTTCTTCTGAATTAATATGTTATTAAATAACTCCCTTTCTCTTTTACATGTTATGAGGTTTTCTGTTTTGGGGGGTGTTTTCTGTTATTTGATTCATAGTTTATTATAATTGAGGCCTATTTCTTTTTAAAATAAGATTATTTTCTTTATACTTCTAAACATTTTCAAAAATGTTTAATTTTGGCCAGGTGCAGTGGCTCATGCCTGTAATCCTAGCACTCTGGGAGGCCGAGGCAGGTGGATCGTTTGAGCTCAGGAGTTTGAGACCAGTCTGAGCAAGAGCGAGACCCCATCTCTATCAAAAATAGAAAGAAATTAATTGGACAGCTAAAAATATATAGAAAAAATTATCCGTGCATGGTGGCACGTGCCTGTAGTCCCAGCTACTTGGGAGGCTGAGGCAGGAGGATCGCTTGAGCCCAGGAGTGTGAGGTTGCTGTGAGCTAGGCTGATGCCATGGCATTCAAGCCCGGGCAACAGAGTGAGACCTTGTCTCAAAAAAAAAAAAAAAAAGTTTAATTTTGAAAATACAGAGAAATTAATAGAAGAAAAAGAACAAACCATCACCAATGCTTTCTCTCCTGCTGTTCTGAACACTGATGACACAAGATGATATGGTAGGATCTCTATTAGGCTAATTCCCTGAAATACTATTTGCAGCAGAGTTCTCTACCAAGGCAGGCAATTAGGAGAGCAATAAATAAATCTTTTTTGTATTAGGCCACGGAGATTTCAGGGATATTTTGTTACAGTAAAATTCAGCTTATCCTGACAAATACTACCCTTGACTCCAGCTCCATTAACCTCGCAAAAGGGGGAAATAAGAGGGGAAGGAGGGAGGGAGAAAGGAGGGGTGGGAAAGGCAGCTGTCTGGTCCATTTGCTCTTATGGTAAGATTTTGATACCTACCTACCAGGCCACATATGCTAAAGCATGAGAAAATTTAGGCAAAGACTATCTTAATTTTAGTGCTAAAAAACAAAACAAAAAACCCAAACCAAAAATTTCTGAATGTGGTAGACTCTACAAAAGTTTATCAATAATTTTAATAACAATAGCCAACAATGCCTGAGAGAGTATTTTATGCCAAATCCAGTTCTAAATATTTTTCACATGTGAACATATTTAATTTGCACAACTCTATGAGGCAGATAATAATATTATTCCTCAATTCACAAATGAGTAAACTGAGACAGAGTGGTATATAACTTTGCCAAGATCCGCACAACTAGTAAATAATAGAGCAGAGATTTAAGTCTAAGAAGCCTGACCACAGAAAATATGCTCTTATCCACTGGGATATGTTGCTTTATCAGTAATTAGAGAAATGTAATTCCTCATATGAGAAAATGGCATATTAATGTGGTCAACTATAAAATAGATGTAGATACAGTATACAGTATATAGTAATTTATGAATTACCCAATATCATTGCTTATATTTGCTTTCAGCTTCATTTTCTTATATTTTTAGCATGTTCTTCTGCCAGAGAACAGATTGGATTCTGGAGGCAAAGCAGTAAGTGGCAGAGGCTCAACAAGACGGAGGACAACGCAAGGGCCTGTGTCATTCTTACCGTGTCTCCTTCCCTTTTGAGAGAAAGGAAAGCATACAGGTTAAGAGCTTTGAAGGCTTAAAGACCTAAATTTGAATTCCTAGACGTTACCTATTTTATAAATGAAGAGATTGATATAACTATATCAAACTCATCTAGTTCAGCTTTTATATAACAAAATTGTGAGGGGTTTTTTTTGCCTTTTGTTATTTTCCTCTTTTTAAAATCTTCCATGGTCTTTTTCATTTTTTTATTTTATCTTATTTTTATTTCAAAGTATTACAGGGGTTCAAATATTTTTGGTTACATGGATTGCTTTTGTACTGCTTGAGTCAGGGTTAAAACTGTGCCCATTACCCAGATCATGTTCATTGTACCCATTTAGATAGGTTTTCACCTATCCCCTCCTCCCCTCGTCCCCATTTTATTCCCATTGAGTTTTACTTCCCTCTATGCACATGTGTGCTCATAAATTAATTTCAATTTAATAGTGAGTATATACGGTGTTTGATTTTCCGTTCTTTAGATACTTCACTTAGGATAATGGTCTCCAGTTCCATCCAAATTGTTGCAAAAGGCATTAAGGCATCCTTCTTCATGGCTGAGTAGCATTCCATGGTATACATATACCAAATTTTCTTAATCTACTTATGAATTGATGGGCATTTGGATTGATACCATGTCTTTGTAATTGTGAATTGTGTTGCAATAACCATTTGCACGCAAGAGTCCTTTTGATAAAATGACTTCTTTTTCTTTGGGTAAATACCCAGCAGTGGGATTGCTGTATCAAATGGTAGGTCTATTTTTAGTTCTTAAAGGAATCTCCATACTGTTTTCCATAGAGGTTGCACTAGTCTGTAGTACCATCAACAGTGTAGAAGCATTCCTTTCTCTCTGCATCCGTGTCAGGATCTATTGTTTTTGGACTTTTTAATGAAAGCCATTCTGACTGGGGTACGGGGATATTTCATTGTGGTTTTAATTTGCATTTCCCTGATGATTAGTGACATTGAGCATTTTTTCATATCTATATTGGTCATTGTTCAGTTGCCATGGACTCCCATGTTGAAGATCACATAACTTGAGCATGCCCAGATGAACTAAGCATGCAACTACAGGTGGAACCTAAGTGCTTAGGCTGAGAAGTGGGGGGACTTCTCAAAGTGGACACTACATAGCAGGATCCAGGATCTAATCAGATCAAGGCCTGTCATCACTCTGCTGCAAGATCCAATCAGATCAAACCTCATCACCCTCCTACTGTAAAACCTGTCCCACTCCACGGCTTGGGGAGACAGATTTGAGTCTAATTCCTATCTCTTTGTTTGGCTGCCTGGCAATAAACTTTTCTTACTGCAAAAACCTGGTCCTTTGGTGGTTGGCTTTCCATTGTGCACGGGAAAACTTATCAAGTTCAGTTCAGTAACCCTG
>CAUYSK010108690.1:0-64791 GCA_963575035.1 Avahi laniger
GTGAGAGATCTCATTGTAGTTTTGATTTGCATTTCTCTGATGACTAATGATTTTGAGCACTTTTTCATATACCTGTTGGCCATTTGTATGTCTTCTTTTGAGAAATGTCTATTCATATCTTTTGCCTATTTTTAAATTGGATTATTTGATTTTTCCCTATTGAGTTGTTGGAGCTCCTTATATATTCTAGTTATTATTCCCTTCTCAGATGGGTAGTTTACAAATATTTCCTCCCCTTCTGTGGGTTGTCTCTTCATTTTGGTGATTATTTCCTTTGCAGAAGCTTTTTCTGCAAAGGAAATGGCTTTGGAGAATGGGCTGCTTTTTGCCAGAGGATTTTCTTAGATATCCGGTTCGTGCTTTTGGGGCACCTCTCTGCGGCTTCTATGTGAGGACTATTTTTCTATGTATTTTCCAAAGGGAAGTGCCAGGAGGCTAAGTGACTTCCTTTGGGTTACTCTGCCAGCAGGCAGAGATGAGAGCTTAATTCTAGTCTTTCCCACCCTCTGTCCCCGCCAGAGCGAGGCGGGCAGGTGCGGGCCGGAAGGAGGACGCGCGCCCCCTGGC
Organism: Avahi laniger; assembly: GCA_963575035.1. Classification (NCBI taxonomy): domain Eukaryota; kingdom Metazoa; phylum Chordata; class Mammalia; order Primates; family Indriidae; genus Avahi; species Avahi laniger. The sequence continues at coordinate 568 of CAUYSK010108690.1, forward strand.
GGCCCTCTGGGCGGGCCGCAGCCTCGGATCCCCAGCCGGTTCCCTCCTCGCCGCAGTGGAAGAGCCCCGGGGCGGGCAGCGGGCGCCTGGTTCCATCCTTCCTCAGCTTTCCCTGCGTTGGCAATGTCGCCCCACACGGGTTCAAATGGCGGCCCTCGACTGCGGATGAGGGGATCCTCCTCAGTGGCGCCCCCGTGGACCAGCGCGTGGGGCTCGGCCCTGGCAGCACCGGGGAGTCCCCGGGGAGCCGCACCCGGCCCAGACTCCCGGGCTCTCGGGTGCGGCCCAGACATCCCCACTTTGCACAGCGTCGCAGGCGAGTCCCGTGTGCAGGCAGGGTGGAGACCCGCGGCCGGAGAAACGGCTGTGACTGGAACGGTCTGTCGGTAATGGGCATCGCGTCACACTTGTTACCCGAGGAGTCTAAATGCTCCAGGTTTGCCTCTACGTTTGCATCGTGGTGACTTGCACTGAAATAAATGACGACTGTTAAGAGCCTAATTGGGAAAGTGTTAATCCTTTGAGAGGTCTTTCAGGAAGTCATCTGTCCAAGGCTGCTAGATAATTCTGGAGGAGCCTCAAAATACGCCCGCTGCTGCCGTCGTGCCCAAGGCGGAGGGTGAGCAGCGTCCGGAGAGAGCTCGCCACCCCCCTGGGCATCATTTGGCCCTTCCTCAGCTGCTTTCTTGAATGCTCAGGGAGTGCCGGTGGGGAAAGACTGAAACAGCTCAGGTTCATTTTGTTTTAGTACCAGAGAACACATCTGCTTCTCACCTGAAGGCCCTGTGCTTTAATGTGAGCCCCTGTGGAAAGAAAACCCGCCCACGACGTTCGCTCAGGGTGGGGTGCCTGAGACTGCAGCATGATGATGCAAGGGCGTCTGCCTCCGGCGCTGTGCAGGAGGCTCCCGGACAGGAGTACTTCGATAACCAGACACAGCGCACGGGAAGGACGCTTTCAAAATAGAGAAGCAAGTTTGGCTGAACGAGAGACACCATAGGAAATCCTTGAGTCTGGGAGCTCTGCAACCTCTAGCTTGCTGCTGCTCATTATGGCTCCTATCAACCTGGAAAGTCAGCTCCTTGAATGCCAATCGATGCGCTGAGGGCAGAACCTACCAGACTCCATGCCCTGCTGTGCTATCTGAGTAGTTCATTGAATGGGCCTTCTTTAAATACATCTTCCTGGCAAAAAAAAAAAAAAAAAAAAGACTCACAGAACCCTGCTCCTGCAGGTGAGGCTACTGCCTGGGAGAAGTGAAGAGGTCTGACACGGAGGAAATGAAGAGCAGCCTGGAGCTCCCGGTGGACGCAGGGGCCTGCAACATTGTGGGCTGGTCGAAATGCAAGGTAGGCTACTTCCCAAGGCTGAAGGACGATTCCATGAACATGGATACTCCAAACATCTGTCAGTATAGGGAGACATGGGCCCTAAATGGCTCCTTTTGATTTCGGAAGTTTTATTTACTTTCTTCCTCTATTAATAGAGAAAGGTCCTTGAAGGGTTTTGCCGTTGACCCCAAAGAGTCAGGTTCTTGGGGCCTTTGCTCAGGTTCTCAGTGGTTCTCAGCGTTCTTTGGCTGCGAATCACCCGAGAGGAACAACATGATAGTTTAAAGTGCTACAATGGCAGCTCTTTCTGGTTCTGGTAAACCTTATAGGCCCTGAGCCAATTGGGGGTGGAGGTGGTGGCTACTACTTTGTAAAACAATATTCTCTGTAATGGCTTCAAGTCTGGTTGAAGTTTGGGCTGTTGTAGTGCAGAGTTTGAAAGTCTGGGCTGTGGGAGTCAGACTGTCCGGGTTCCAGTCCCTGATCATCCTCCCTGATCAAGTAGGTCACCCCGCACTCTCTAAACCTTGATTTTCTTATTAGTAAAATGAGAGTGATTATAGTACCTGCCTCATAGAGCTGTTGCAAGGTTTGAATGGGCTCAATAACTTAAGTCTTCCCTTAGAATGCCTGGCACGTGGTCAATATGATGTAAATGCAGAATGCAGTAAGGCTGCTATCATTTGGTCTACCAAAAAAGACCTAATCCCCTGGAGGTTCTCTGAAGGCCTAAGATTGGACTGAATCTCTGGAATGACTCCAAATGTGTCAGCTTTGTCCAGATTCAGAGTATCTGGATGCCAAACGCAGCTGACTGATACAATTGCCAGATTCCCAAGACTACAGGCTTCATCAGTACATTAGCATATATGATATGCTGGGATCTACCAGATCCCCCTAAGCAAGCTGAGTAAAGCTTTTGAATCAAGCTAGCAGAACACAACATAGTGGACAGAACATTATCTTGTGGAGTCAGAAGATGGTTTCAAATACATTGTCTGTCGCTTACCAGCTATGTGACCTTGGGCAAACCACTTAATCTCTCTGGGCTTCAGTTTTCATAACTGTTACATGCTAACTACTTTTCTTGTCTTTTTCACAAAGTTGCTTTGTGTGAAATAATGAGATAAAGGTATACTACGAATATAAAGTGGGACATTATTTTCCTTACCTATATCACCCAACAAGAAAAAGCTTAACTCTTAAAGATGAGTTCAGGGGGTGGGGGGTGATACATTTTAGTAACTAAGTTGACATAAAAGGCTTTGGATTATATCGTAGGTGAGCTGAGTGGACCCTATTTCTGTGTGTGGTAGGAAAATATCTGCATGGTGAGTTTATACTTTGGAACTTCCTATCAGCCTTAAAGGTCAAGAGAAAGTTTTGCTGGGAACTCAAGTTTTAGATTAATTTTCAGAAGTGCAGCTGTTCTTCTGACCTCTGGGGGTGGAAAGGATTGGTCAAAAATCTCCATTTATATCTGCTTGAAATAACTGACAAACTGGACTCCGGATTCAGAGAGTCGCAGAGGATGGCCTGTCAGTACCTTCCTCTTTTTTAGCCTTTTAGCTTGAATGAGTCAAGCAAGTCAAAGGAATTTTAACGGATGCCTGGCCAATGTCTTCACGGTCAACTTTTCACATTGTTGTTTGCTTAGGAAAGAGTGAAGACCAATCAGTCTTGCACTTTATTTTTGGCAATGCCTTTCCCTAGAACATAGGATTCCACAGTCTACAAAGAGGAAGTAATTATAAACCTAAAGAGATGTAAGTTTCCAGTCTCAAAAACTTCAAAAGTGAGAACTAATGTATTTTTGGTATAATTATTATACCGAAAGTATTTGCTAAGTTTTACTAAGTTCAATTTTAACCAAACTCTAACCTAAAGGAAATACAAAAAGAATAGTGACAATTAATGGATTGGGCCAATTATTCGGGCATAAATCTCTTTTAAATTCAAGCTCATTCTCTCTACTCTTTCCTTTTGCCAGGGTAGCTTGATTAAAGGTACATCAAAAAAAGGAGGCTGGGTGCAGTGGTTCACGCCTGTAATCCTAGCATCTGGGATGTCAAGGCGGGAGGATCCCTTGAGGTCATTTCAAGACCAGCCTGAACAAGAGTAAGACCCCTGTCTCTACAAAAAAATGGAAAAATTAGCCAGGTATGGTGGTGCACACCTGTAGTTCCAGCTACTTGGGAGGCTGAGGCAGGGGGATCACTTGAGTGCAGGAGTTTGAGGTTGCAGTGAGCTATGATGACACCACTGCACTCTAGCAGGGGTGACAGGAAGACTCTGTCTCAACAACAACAAAAGGGTAATTTGTGTTATAACTTGTATTTCTATTTGAGGAAGACATCTTTATTCCATTATTTTATAAGAAATATTCATTAAAATAATGTGGTTTCTTCCCCCTAAATTTATAGCACTATTAATGTTCTCTTTTCAGGATCTAGAGTTCCCACAGCATTTTCTCTCTTTGTAAGTTTTTCATCAATTATTTTTAAGTGGAAATAGTGCTGCTTTTAAGTAGTAGAGGATTGTATATGTGTGTGTATATGTAAGTGTAGGACCAAGAAGGAATCTTTTCTTCCTCTCTCCAACATAGTTACAAGGAAGACAGGTCTGTCATTATCACTGCCAGAGACAGAACCACAGAGGTGTAAGAGCCACCTACAATGGCATTAACATATCTTCAGACTCTAGATTCTTCTTTTGCTGAATACCAGTGAATCACTTTTAATCTTACTGCAGAGTTTTAGTATAGCTTTTTATTCCTGTCTTTTTGTTTTAACAGCAGTATGGAAGATGGGTTGGTATGGAAGTAGACTGAGAAATCTTTAATTCGTTTTCTCACTTGACAAAAACTTTTGGAGTGACTACTGGTAAGTGCTCAGGACACAATGGTTAACAAGACGAAGTCAGTGCCCTTGTGGAGCTAACATTCCATGTGTGTGTTTGGAGGAGGGAAGCAGTTGGCAAACAGATATTCCCACTGAGAGACAGAATCACTTAATCAATGGCAAAGTCAAGCTGACCATTCAAAAGACCTCAGTTTTATCTTTTGCTAAAAGTCAGAATAAAGGCCAAATGTGGATGGAAACTTAGGACTCGAGAGAATTTATTTGAGAAGTCTCTCTGAGAAATTTAAGGATATACTTAAAATGCAGAGACACAGGTATATAGGACAGCAACAGCTATTTAATGATCTTTGGTTGTGGTCTCATTTTCTTTAGTTTCATGATTCATTCATCCATTCATTCAATTAAACATTGAGTGACCTATTCATATCCTCAAGGCAGAGCAATGTGCTGGCCATTGGGAATATGAAAACAAATTTAGAATCTTTTCTTTCTGACCTTGAGGAGCTCACGTTCTAGGGAAGGGAGAAGGACACCTAAAGAAATAAATATGATACAATTTGTTAAGCACTTTAATAGAGTTATATACTGAGTGATATAAAGATATAGAAAAATTCCTTAGAAATACATCTTTGAGAGAAAGGAGCTGAATAACGATGGTGTTTTCATGAGCCTTTCAGTTCCAGTCAACAATTTTATGGTTATGTTTATATGTGGGACAAGCCCTCTTTGTCTTCATCTGAGATCTGAAGATTCATTTAATCAGAGCCCAACTGCAATGTCCTTTACAACTATGTCGGTTCTCTTAGTAAAGAGCATGCATGCAGGTAAAAGGGCTTTAATTTTAAAATTAATAAGCATTAGACGAATTTGAAATGATTTAGCTTCTCCAGATCACTTGACCTTCCTGCTTTACCATCTCTTTGACTAACTTCCCTTAAGACACAGACTGGTCTGAGGTTTCTTCTTTAAAAGAAAAGAGCTGTGGCGATAGTGTCACATGCTTATTTCTCAATCTGTTTTCCATTTTTCTGCTAATCTTAATGAATGAAACAGTGTGAGGGGAAAACGCAGTCTCTCTCTTGGCAGCTGCATAGCTAGTTCACCCCGGCTACTGCATGTTTTTTGGTGGCGGGGGAGGTGCTCAACAGCTTCCCTGGCTGGAACCAGAGCTAGATCAAAGTACAATTTTTCTGTAAGTGATGTACTCTGGCTTAACTCTGAAACAAGCTGGCTTTTCCTGTAATTGAAAATGTTTGGTGACTATGGCAACACCCTTATTAGCCACCAAAGTCTGGGAGTGCTTGTTTGTTGGCGGGTGGACAGGCCTCCTGTCTTTCTTGTTGTGCTTTGCTTTTAGGCAAGCAGCACTCCTCCGTTGGTATATTCAGAGTGTCTTACAGCCTTATCCCATGGAACCCACAATCCAGATGGGAGAGGTGACACCCCATCTCCAGACTCTCTTCCTTGGCTCTTCTTTGCTGGCAGCCATCCTATACTAAGTTCTAACATATAAATCTTGTGATACTTGCTCTGTGGAACACTCAGTAGCTTTGCATACTTCTCATCAATGCCAAGGTCAAGAATCAGATGTTCTCTGGCTTCCTGGACCTGGCAGCCTCGTATCTATAGAACTTGAATGATGAGCATGCAATTGAGAAATTGAGGAGCTAGGAACTTAATACCAAGGGAAGGCATCCCACCTTCTCTGGGGCCTAAAAGGACCAGAAATAGGAATGTGTCCAGTATCAGGCCCAATGAGGACACTGCTGAGATGACCTGAGTCATCACAGGTGAGGCTGCTGACCACCCAGTTTGAAGTGCCTTCAGTGTGGCTTCTGGGAGCTAAAGATTGTGACCATGGATTAGAATTAGCTAACAGTTTCGTTGAGGCTAAATATCTGCACAGAGCTCTGACAAGCTGAGCTATGGCCAAGTCATGGGGTCTCACAGGGAGCTCTTAGGGTATTTCTTTTAATCAACTTCCTCTACCAAGCAACTCATGATAATTCTAAAGAGGACAGAGTTAGCTGTGGACCAACTGAATAATGGCTACGGCTATCCTTATTTGCAGGGCAGAAAAGAACTAAATCAAAAGCTGTAATTAAAAAATGTAATGACTTTTAAATTAGTTTTTATTAATAGAATTAAGCCATATTAAGTCTTGAGATGGTATCGTAAATATGCTAATAAAATGTTCTTCCCTAATGAAAACATATATGGACTAAATAATTTAAAAGTCATATATTGCACATTGGTTTATAACATTAAATATTAAATATATTAATTGCAATATAAAGTAGCTTAAGGACATTTTGCATCACTAGCTAAATAACTGGGTAACTGCCTATCCATCTACATATATGATATATAACCCAAACCCACATCACCAGGGTGTAAAAGTCATGATATCAACCAGTCAGAGAATGGGCATTTCTTACAAAGAACCACCGGATGAGGATAGTGGTTCTGTGCTCTGTGTGTATCGTCTTAATAGGAAAGGAACAGAGGTTGGGCAGGATGATTTAGATTATCCACAAATAACAAATTCTCCTGTGAAGGCAATTAAAATGGGGAGGAGTGGGAATCTTTTTTCCTAGATATCTGTCTAGCTCAGCTGTCTGGGGAAGCTCTGGCCTGGAACTGCCTGGGGAGGAGAAAATGAACAGGATTATCTCCTGGTGAGCCCATAATTGTGCCAGCCCAGATTCCGCATGTAGCCTGTTGTCTTTCAGAAGGCCGCTGAGCCTTCTTGCATTTTCTAATGATGACCTTGTCATTTGCCCTAAATCTGCTGCCATCTTGACTCCCCCACGTCTTTCCTCTGCTAGTCGGTCGCTCGCTCGGGAGCCAAGCCTCAGGGTTTGTCCTCCCCCGGTTTCCCTTAATCATGTAACTGGCAGTTCCCTGTGTCCCGGCCTGCCTTTCGCTCCTGCCCTAGTGCTCACCTACAGCACTGCGATGGCTGTAGTACTGGCATCACTGCCTCCGTCTCCAGGAGCTCCAATGCTACGCCACTTCTCCCACTGCCCCCAGTCTTGCCTCTATGGCGGCGGTCCCCAACCTTTTTTGGCACCGGAGACTGGTTTCTTGGAAGACAGTTTTTCCACAGACTGGGGATGGGGAGGTGCGGTGTTACGGGTGGGTTGGGGGGTGGTGCAGAGCTCAGGCGGTGCTGCATGGCCTGTTTCCTGACAGGCCATGGACCAGCAATGGGCCGCGGCCTGGGCGTTGGGGTCCACAGCTCTATGGCATGGCCTGGGCCTAAATCATAGGCCTTACCTCCCTCTCGCTGTATCTCTGGCAGACGCCTTACACTCCAGTCAAACTGCTTTACCTGCCTTAACCCCAAGCCCTCGCTTTCACTGACTTTGTGTACGACTGGGTTGCCCCCTGCCTCTCTGCCTCCTAAAACCCTGCCTGTTGTTCAAGGCTCAGCTCAAATGCCACCACACTCTTGGGGTCCTCCTTGACAAGCTCACAGGGAAGTATGCTCTCTGCACATCTCTTTTGAGCACGTTGGCTGATGTTTGCTTGTGATATGATTGTCTCGGCCTTGCCTGGTAGATAACAGCTGCGGCTTGTTCATCTTTCTGTTCCTCACAGTGCCAAGGTAAGCACCTTCTACCAAACACTTTGCTGACTTGAGGAGTGAATCAGTTCAAGAGAAAGCCTTGCCCAGGTGACATTTTGGAATGAAGACTCGTAAATTAAATGGTAACCACATGAAAATTATAATGTCCTCACTGGCATGTCTTTTATATGCAGGGTATATTAAGTTGAGGGTATTGCTTTGGTTTTTATACTTTGAGGAATAGTGTTTCAGGAAGAAAGCCTGGGTGGAGAAAACAGTGATTCCTCCTTGAGTTGCCTAAAGGTCCCTGTGTGTAGAATCCATTTTCTCACACATGCATATATCTATATACAATTATCAGGATGAGATGTGTCAGTTGGAGTCACTCTCTCACTTTCTTCCTCTTTGTTCCCTATGTTCATTAAAAAAATTTTGTCCTCATTACTAAAATATTATTAATAATTAGAAACAAATTGGATAATATATAAAATGTTATCATCTGGATGGTGTTTCTCACTAACCCCCATCAACACTATTAAAAATTGAGATTTCCCTCCAGCTTTCTTTTCTTCCTATAATTTCTCCTCTCCAATCTCAGATATAATAAACTGGATTTTCACTTCACATTCTTTTGGGGTCAGGGGAGTGGTTTGAGCCAAAGCCTTCATTTACCTAAGGATGGGCCTGAAATATAAATAGTTTCATTGATTTCTGTTCTCAATTTTAAATCATTTGGGGAATTTCTAATGAATATAAGGATAGTGGGGAAGTTTTTAAAAAAGGCTTCAGGCCCGGTGCGGTGGCTCACGCCTGTAATCCTGGCTCTCTGGGAGGCCGAGGCGGGCGGATTGTTTGAGCTCAGGGGTTTGAGACCGGCCTGAGCAAGAGCGAGACCCCGTCTCTACCAAAAATAGAAAGAAATTAATTGGACAGCTAAAAATATATAGAAAAAACTAGCCGGGCATGGTGGCACGTGCCTGTGGTCCCAGCTACTCAGGAGGCTGAGGCAGGAGGATCGCTTGAGCCCAGGAGTCTGGGGTTGCTGTGAGCTAGGCTGATGCCACGGCACTCACTCTAGCCCGAGCAACAGAGTGAGACTCTGTCTCAAGAAAACAAAAAACAAAAAACAAAAAAAAGGCTTCAAATTTAATTTTAATTTATTCTTTCTTCTTACCCTCACACTTATGATGTGCTACCTTTGTTTAAAGGACAGGACATGATAAGAAAGAGACATTACGAAATAAAAGATGAGAAGGAGGTTGGGTGCAGTGGCTCACATCTGTAATTACAGCATTTTGGGAGGCCAAGGTGGGAGGATCGCTTGAGGCCAGGAGTTGGAGATCAGCTTGGGCAACACAGCAAGATCTCACCTCTACAAAAAATGGAAAAATTAGCTGGGAGTGGTGGCGTTCCCCTGTAGTCCCAGCTACTGGGGAGGCTGAGGCAGAAGGATTGCTTGAGCCCAGGAGTTTGAGGTTGCTGTGAACTGAGGTGACACAACTGCACTCTGGCCCAGGTGACAGAACGAGACTGTCCCTCCACCAAAAAAAAAGATGAAGGAATTTCATAATTACCACCATATTACCAGTCTGATCAATAACATGCTTCTCCCTGGAAATGGTCACTGCAAACTGAAAAAAAGTGCAAAGATGAGGAATGAGAGAAGCTTAAATTCATCTTTGGCTCATAGTAGGTAGGGTGAAGGCCCATGGCTGAAATATTTTCCTTCTAGATATTTCACTTAGTGCTTACACCTAGGCTAATGTCTATTGCATTGCTTAGCTATTACTGCTTGACTGAATTCCTCTCTGAGCTGTTCTTTCACCATAAATCATGGCTGAGGGCCCTGTACTTACTCCTGTAATCTGCTCTTGCCCGTAACAAATGGTTGCAGACAGAATTGCAATTCCATGATGCTTTAGTGGCTTGCGGTAAAGCACCTAACAGCTTTTAACACTTTTCTCCACCCCCAATTGTGGATGTGGGTGGCAGGATCTATGTGAACTTGATAAACAAAACCCATCAGCCCATCACTTCCAAGGATACAGTTTGGCAGACTGTGCCAGACGACACCCTCCAACAATATGCCTAGCAGAGCAAAACCATCAGTGCAATGGTTCTTTTAAAATGTTGCAGGGAAGTTTCAATGTTTTTGTTATTAGGTCAAAAGGGGAAAATGGGAACTCCAGGTATTGAGGATCTCATTGAACACCAATGTGTTTCAGAATTTATATCTATAATTTTCCACACATTTGTGCTCATGGCAATAAGATGCTCACTCTAACATCTTATGATCTTTTGGCCTGTGAAATATGTCACTATTTCTCTTTTCAAATATCATTTTATACATTGGGACTGATAATGAAAGCTGCATGATACTCATGTAAAAGGTTAATAAATCATTCACAATGGAGAAAATTCACCAGGTAGAAGATTTTCCAAATTTTCTATTTTTCCCATCTAAAAGTTTCCTCAGCTCACTTTGCTAGCTATTACATATTTATTAAGTGCTACAGCTGTGTTTATATAACACATTTTCATACTCAATTTTGCCCTTGAATAGTTTTTACCCTTAGCTATAAACCTGTCGGAACCTTAGGGATCTCATATTTAAATTAGCTGATGGTTTTAGACCAATGTTATTGACCAGTATTGTGATTCATTTAGTTAATCTCTTTTTCCACACCATAGGCTATTCAAATGAAGTCATTATTACTAAAAAAAAAAAAATAAAAGAAAAGAAAAAAAAGAGGATGGCTATTTCAAGTGAAAGGTGAATACGAATAAATATTCTCATCTTTGTCAAGGTGGTCACACAAGACAAGACACTCTTTCTAAACACGCCCGGATGTCTGCTTCAAACAGCAATTAGATGACACAGGAGTTTTCCAGAGGTGAATGCTGTTCATCTGCGAATATTACTGAATGTTTAGGGAGAAACCAGGGAATTGAAATGTCTGTCTCTACCTTGGGTTTGCAGGTTAGGATGGTCAGAAACTCCTTTTGTGTCTTCGATTCTGAGCTACAAGACTGTCCTCCCCTGGGCCTTGTCTGTCTTTATCTGACGTGAGGGATCGCCAGAGGCCTCCCTGCTGCAGTTCTCACCCTGTCTGAAAACATCATCTCATAAGGACGTTCTCAATAAAACAGCACCTGTGTACAGACTGAGGCATTGTCACCAGAAAGAGCAACGACTAGTCAACACGGGCTCCTCCGGTTCCCTCTGTTATTACTATTAATAACTGCAGCATCCCCAAATTGAAGCACCTCCACCCTCCAGTTAACAGAACAGGCCACAGAACTCTGCTTTGCCCAGTGATACCCCTGAAGCCAGAAGCCCCTGGTCTCCCAGTGAAGGCCAGTCCCCACCCTGAACCTCAGCCTGCTTTGATTCCGGGATGAAGTCGCTGTTTAGTGTGCTACAGGTCACCTCTGCTGTTGGCAAATGAAGCCTGCCTGGCATTTATTCTCGGAGAGATGTCTGGAAAGCTCTTATGGCCCATAACGCTTCGGAAGAGAGCCATAGTAATGTCAGAGGTGTCACGGGCTTGAGCCTCCTCTTGACTAATTGCCCTTCCCCGAAGAAATACGATACACGGATGCAGGCAAGTTCTGGGGTACCAGAAGGAGCCTACGATTTTTTAAATTGTCAAGGAAGATGTGTTATGAGACTGTACACAGCCCTCTGTTTCTTTGAGAAATATTGTTAGTGCTGTTTAAAAACAAACTAAAGGAACCGGAAGGAACAATAAAAAGAAAACAAATGGCACATAAACATAAATACGATGCAATTGTTGGTCCCCACTCTCTTTTCCAGTTTCGAGGGGAGTCCTCTCGCGTTAGAGCCGGCAGGGAGGTTGGAGAAGCTGAAATGCAGCCGTTTCGCTGTAAGTGAGGCGCGGGCTGAGGTGCTTTGCGGGGTGCGGGTGCTACGGTTTGTGTGTCTCAGCCGCCACACCTCAACGAGAACTGGTTGTTAAAAAGAAAAGCCTGGCGCCTCCCTCCCCTCTCGGTCTCGCCTTCTCTCGTCACGTCCCGTGGTGTGCTCCCCTTCACCTTCCGTCACCAGTGCAAGCAGCCTGGGGCCCTCCCCAGAAGCAGATGCTGGCGCCATGCTTTTGTTCAGCCTGCAGAACTAGGAGCCAAGTAAACCTCCTTTCTTTATAAATTTCCCAGCCTCAGGCATTTCTCTCTAGCAACATAGACAAAGACAGGGGGGCAGCCCGGCATGCTGGACCGGTGCTTCCTGTCAGCTACGGGCACTTTTTATTACATCCCACAGCCTCTGCCACAGCTCATAGATGCTTGGCTACTAGAAAAGGTACTTTAATAAAAACTTTACTTCATCACCCAAGGGTAGCTCCCAAAGCTGGCTATGTGTGACAACCAGGATATGACTCCCCTGACTTCATCCGTCCTCCTGTGAGAACACAGATACTTTGACCCAGTGGTTTCATTTTTCAAAGTTACCCTGAGGAAATAATTGAGGATATATGGGAAGATATAGCTTCAAGGATTTTTTTTCCCATTGGATTTTTCATAATAGTGGAAAAACTAAAGAAAATTAAAGATAAATAGTCCAAATAGGAGGCTGGTTAAATGATAAATGTATAGAACAGAATGCTAGGCAATCATTAAAAATGGTGCACAGACAGATATTTATATTATGGAAATGTGGTCTAAATACTGTCAAGTGAAAAAAAACAGGTTTCAAAATAAAATGGTCACCTTTTAAAAGAGAGAAAGAGTTCTTTTCCCTCTTTTGATTATTTCTGATTTTGAGATATTCTATAATTAATATGCAGTATTTTGTTAAATCAGTAAACGTTATCTAAAACAAGAGCCCATTGGGCATCATTTGAGAACGAATGCAGTTGCAGAATGACAGTAGGAACATTTTCAAAATTTAGATTTAAAATATGTCCCTTTAAAATTTCTGTCCTAGGAGTTCATTTCAGAATCTTAGCCTTTCAAAGAGCTCCGTCGGAGAGTGAGCAAAGAGACCCGTAACACAGAAGTTGCACCAGGACTGTGGGATCCTCTGTCCAGAGGTGCAGGGAAGTCCCTTCTCTGTCCTTCCTTCCCCTTGCCTTGTCAGGGGAGGACCTTATATTTGAAGGTCAAAAAGTGAGGCTAAGGCCTCTAAATGCTTCTCTCAGGTGTAATCTGTTATCCAGAAATTCGGGAAAATATAAGTACTTTCGTGTATTTTATCTTCTGAGTCTCTGGCTTGAGTAGAAGTTTGTGGCTCTCTTCCCCCACCTCTCACAGAGTCTCCCCTACCCTGCACTGTGCGTTCCTCCCTTGTTTCAAAGTGGAAGTGCCCATTTTCTGGGGTGTGTGGATTGAAGAAAAATCAAATAGAGGAGAAGGATGATGAAAAGGCTGAGAAAAAATTTCAGCTGAAAATTGTTTACTCTTTGATGGGACACAGAGGTGAAAATAGTTGACCGGATTTTGCTGCATTCTGCTCAGCAGTCCAAACTGAACTTCCGGCTTGCTGTACGATATTAAAGGCTTAGTTCTAGCCTTTTGATTTTTCAAGCACACTTGTATTCTCACGAGATCTACCTCAGAATCTGCTGGATCTGATACCACTTCCTTTTATGAATTGAGTTTATTTTGTACCTTCTCTTCATAAGTGGAGGAAACCAGATCCACCAGTTAGATATGGTAGTTCTTTCTCAGAATGCTGTCACTGTACACCGCTACACACACACACACACACATGCATGCACACATGCACTTTAGTATAATAAGAGCAAAACATGCTGCAGTTAAAGGGACTTACTTTTTATTCTGGGATGCTGAAGACTGGAGAGCTGGAGAGGTAGGAATTCTTTTTTTCTAAAACCTCCCATCTCACTCATCTCACTCTACTACAGTATTCCCCTTCCTCTGGTGTGTGTACGTACTGTCTTCTTATGCCACAATTATTTTTAAGTCCCTTCATGCAGAGGAGTGCTTGTTTTCTTTTTCTGTTCCCTAAGAGACCATAACCTTCTGAAGGGCAGGACCTGACCCTGCTATTTTTCTTTCATTTATTCCTTCATTCATTCATACAACATAGCGCAAGGCACCATCCAGTGCTAAGCATGAGGCTCTGGGCACAGTCCTGCTTGCTAATGGATGCAGCAGCCAAAGAACTGTGAAACAGGTAAGATACTAACCCAGTGATTTTTTTTTTTAATATTAGAAACAAGAATGGCAAAAAGAATGACCTGATCTTCATGTCACATTTTGCAATACTAAATAACCTGGCAATGTTGTCATTGACATTACCGTCCCTATAGTGAGTGTCCCACGCCGGAAGCTCCCGGAGGAGACCGTGGGAATGATTTACCCCTGTCAGTGAGGTTCTGAGTCAGAATCAGGACTGTGTTCCATTAGCATGTGTCTATTTTGCAAGCTCCTACTTAGAGTGTCTGTCAGGACAATTGATATTCCTCCTCCCCAATGAACCGAGCTGCTGTCTCCAAAGAAGTCTTTGTGAGAACAGGTGGGGTACAAAGGAAGGTAAAATAAACACACAGCTGAAACCTCACCGGACTCAGGACCCTCCGTTTGTATACAGGTACAAACTTCCCTGCTGCTTCCCTGCTGCCCCTGGTGGGGTCCCCATTCCAAAATCAATCAAAGGCAAGAACCAAAACAACAGCAGCAACAACAGAAGCTAAACAAAAAAACTGCTAACTAGAGAGTGAACTGATGATAATGCCAATCTTATAACAATGACCTGCCTTACTCCTACTGATTGCTCCTTTAAGGAACTCATCATCTGTTATCTAACTGTCCGGAGGGCTGTGTAATTTACAAAATAAAACCCAGAAGGTGGAGAAATCTTCTGTGCCTTAACCTCTGCTGATGGCTTAGAGACTCTGGTTTTCTTCAGAGCCCTGTGTGGCAGCAGTGTCTTTTTATTATTTTAGTAAAAAAAAAAAAAAAAACATAAAATTTGCCATATTAACCATTCGTAAGTGTACAGTATAGTATTGTTATGTGCAACAGAACTCTAAAACTTCATCTTGCAAAACTGAAACTCTATACCCATTCAACAATTCCCACTTTGCCTCTATCCCTAGCCCCTGGCAACCACATTCTACTTCTAAGAGTATAACTACTTTAGATGCCTCATATATGTGGACCACGCAGTATTTGCCTTTTTGTAACTAGCTTATTTCACTTAGCATAATGTCCTCAAGGTTTGTCCACATTGTAGCATGTGACAGAATTTCCTTCTTTTGTAAGGCTAAATAACATTCCATTATACACACGTACACACACACACAGAGACACACAAACACCCCATATTTTCCTTATTCATTCATCTATTGATGGACATTTAGGTTGCTTCTACCTCTTGGCTATTGTGACTAAGGCTACAATGAACATGAGTGTGCAAATGTCTTGTTGAGATCCTGTTTTCAATTCTTTTGGATATCTTTCTCTCTGTATGTATCCAAAGTGGGATTTCTGGGTCATATAGTAATTCTATTTTTAATTTTTTTGAAGAATATCCATACTGTTTCCATAGCTGCTGCACCATTTAACAATCCCACCAATGGTACACAAAGTTCTAATTTCTTCACATCCTTGCCAACACTAGTTATTTTCTGTTTTTTTTTTTAATAATTGTCATCCACTGATGCGATATGCTATCTCATTGTGGTTTTGATTTGCATTTCCCTGATAATTAGAGATGTTGAGCATCTTTTCTTATTCTTTTTGGCCATTTATACATCTTCTTTATGCCTTTTAACAACCTTAGCACAGCTGGGGGTTTCTAGCGAGAGCTTTTAGGTGCCTTAAGGCTCTGGATGGAGAAAGACCAGGACTTGGTTTCACTGTGGTTGGCCACCAAAAGGCAAGCAACATTTCACTTACATGCTGAGTAAGCAGCGAGATTTTTTTTTTTTGTCTAGACATGGCCTGATATTTCACTTTCAAAACAAGCTAAAGATATTGATTGCTGTGTGCCCCGGGGTGATAAACTATTGATGGCTATAATGGGAAAAGGCCAACTGAACAAATGTATTTCACTTGGGAAAGATAAGTTTTCTCCCCTCTGGCATTTTATATACATATATAAAAGAGAAACATCTTGAAACAAAAAGAGACATTAAGAATTTCTGCTACTTGCCTTCTCTGTCAGTGAATTTTCATAAGAAATTATAAAAAGACCCAATTCATTTTTTTGAAGGTACACTGTTAATGTGAGACAATCTTTCACCAGAAAAACCCAATGTTTGAAAGCAGCTCCAAGTGGTCATATTAAAATGATTGAGTCTGTACATTAAAGTTGGGATTATGAGGGAAAGTAGCCTCTGTGTCACTGCTCACCTGTCACAAGCAGGGAGGTGGCACAGAGCCTGGAGCAGGCAACCAGGGAGTTTTTGCATTCTTACTCTTCTTTGCTGGCCTCCTTTGGAGAGGCAATTCCTGTGCTCCTCCCTGGGGACCCATCTGCCCTTTCGGTTTCACCTGCTGAAGACACATGACTGTGATGCAATTGCTTGTTATGAATCACTATATGAATGTTCATATACACCTTAAAATTACACATTTTTTTTTTTAAGAGATGGGGTCTTGCCATGTTGTCCAGGCTGGTCTCAAACTTCTGGCCTCAAGTGATCCTGCTGCCTCAGCCTCCCAAACTGCTGGGATTATAGATATGAGCCACCATGCTTGGCCCACACTTTTTTTTTTTAAAATGCCTAGATTAGTTGACTCACAGTACTCTCAATGTTAGCATTTGAAAGGAACCAAAATATTGTATAACTGAACCCTATTGTTTTATAGATGAGAAAACAGATCCACAGAAATTAAGTAATTCTTTTTATTTTATTGTTTTTATCAAATGGGAAAGCATAAGTAATTCTTGAAAGGTCACCCAGCTAGTTAATGGCATCGTTTCTGAATTTTCCTATTTGCCTGCTCCTTCCCCCCAAATACTCAGGATCTAATCTAGGGATTTTTTTTTTTGGTTCTTCTTAATTATTATTCCCTTTATACCATCAGTGACCAAGTTGTATTGATTCTTCTTTCAAGGCTCTTCATATTGTCCACTCTCCTGTATCAAACTTCTACTGTTTTCAGCGCCTCATAACCCCACCCCTGCATTTTCTAGGTTATCCTAATAGCTTATCTGATCTGCCTCTGGTTCAGTGATCTTTGACTCTGGCTGCTCCTTTGTGACCTGGGGCACGTTAATAACAGGAGCAAACCTCTGTCTACAGCTCCCCCCACCCCATTCTGGTCTAATTGGTCCAGGGAGGAGCCTCTATGGCTATTTTTTCAAATGCAAATTTCCCAGGTGATTCTGATTCATAGCCAGGATTGAAAATTCTTTCCAAAAATGTTTTCTACAACCCATAAGCCCTTCTTTGGCCACGTCAGTGTGATGTTTGAGAACTTTCTGGGTCACCTCATTGCTGTTAGTTTCTAGTATTGACCTTTTTAAAGAATTCAAAGTTTTTCTACTTCTCCTTCCCCTGCTTTTTGGTAGGAATCCTGGCTTACTGGTCATACCATTTGCTTACTGGCTTCAAAATAATCTCTCACAATATCCTGCATTCATTTGGAATCATAGAGCCCTTGGCCTGGCTCTCTGCCCATCTTAAACCCATCGGTTCCTCAAAGGTATCTCAACATCACCTTCCTCTGAGAAGTGCTCTCTGAGAAGTGCTTCTCTTCCGGTCATTGTTTCCACCTCTCTTCTCAAATTCTCACATCATTCTGCTTTGTAGTGTCCTATTCTTTTTTTTTTTTTTTTGAGACAGGGTCTCATTCTGTCACCAGGAATAGAGTGCAGTGGTATCATCATAGCTCACTGTAACCTCAAACTCCTGGGCTCAAGCCATCCTCCTGCCTCACCCTTCTGAGTAACTGAGACTACAGGCGCGTGCCATCACACCTGGCTAATTATGTTATTTTTTGTAGAGATGGGGCCTTGCTCTTTTCTCAGGCTGGTGTCAAACTCCTGGCTGCAAGCGATCCTCGGCCTCTCAGATTACAGGCATGAGCTACTGTGCCCAGCCTTTCTTGTTCTAAGTATTTTTGGCTCTTGGGTGAGATGGAGAGCTCCTTGAGGGGAGAGATAATGTCATGTTTTTTTCCTTTGTCTCCACGGCATCAACAATGGCTGACACATAGGAGGAAAATTTGGTTGAACTTGGTATAGACCCAGGAGACTAGAAGTGAACTTAGAGAATTTCTTTGATGGCCCCTTTTGTACAGCAGGAAAGTAGGCACAGAATCCCACTCAGACAGACTAACGTTAGCTCGTGTCTCCAGGAGACTGTGCTATATGTGGCATTTCTGTATCTCAGAAGCAACTCTGGCATGTTAAGCTATAGTTTGTGCTGCCAACGTGGGTCACAACTACACTTTTAGAAAAAATACATAAACAATAAAACTTGGATGAACCAGAAACAACTACCTGGAACATTCAATTAGCCAGTTTTCCTCCACTCAACTCTCAGTATAAAGAGAAAATATGTGGACAGGCAGGAATTTAATTAAAAAAACAAAACAAAAAGAAAAACTCTATCTCTGGATTGAGTTGAAGAGGTCAGTAGAAATTTAGCTTCTACAACTATCTAAACAAAACCTACATTGAAATTCACTGTCAGAATGATGATCTTGTGATATTGCAAGATGTTTATTCATTCAGTCTTTCTGGTTGTCCTCAATCTGCAAAGCACTGTATTAAGAACCTAGGTCAATACTGATATGAATAACATGAATTCCACAAAGAGGAGGACGTATGTGGACAGTGATAACTCTGCTGCAAAACAGAGAGAGAGAGAGAGAGAGAAACAGAGAGAGTGAGCAGAAGAACAGGAGAGATATATAAGCAGATATGGGATTCCAGAGGACTGGGAGGTCACTTCTGATTGGTGGACTTGGGGAAGGATTTATGGAGCAGGCAGCCTTTGACCTGGGTCTTGAAAGAAGACAAGATTTGGGTTTTCCAAGCCAAGAGATCAGATGTGTCCAACCATGAAGGCGGGAATAAAGGACAATGACAAATGTTCCAGTGTAGCTGGAGCACAGATATATAATTGTGGGAGATAAGAGATAAGACTGAATAGCAGGATGGGGCCAAACCATGGACAGTATTGGGGATTCATTTAAGGTTTTTTTTGGGGGGGGATATCTTTTTGAGTAGGGTAATCCTTTAGGACAATTGTTGTGGCATCAATGATCAGAGAAGACTGGCCATAGCAGAAGGGAAAACAGGTAGAAGGCTATCTAATCCGGGGAAGTGAGATTGAACTGGGATAGAACAACAATAGGATGGAGGGGAGGGCCGGCCTGGGAAAGGAGAGGGGTAGTGCTCAGACTTGGGAACTGGCTGTGTATAGTGAGTGGGGAAGTCAGTCAAGATGGGTTTGAGCTGGGCAACCAAGAGGGCTGATGGTTCCTTAATTACAAGGTGATTCAAGAGGAGGAATATTTTCAGAGGAAAGATCATGAATACAATTTTGATACATAAATGTGCCGTATCTGGGTAGGAATGTCTAGCAGGCAGTTGGACATCTTGAGGTGGAGCTATGGAATGAAGGCAGAGATGGCAAAACAGACACAAGAGTCCTCTTCACAGCGGTGACAGGTGGAACCATGAGAGCAGAAGAGACCATCCCAAAGCACAGGCTGGGGAGGGGTGTTACAGTTGGGAAGAGAGTTCAAGACCCTGGAGGAGCAATCAGAGGGGTAAGAGAAAATCCAGCTAATATGTTGACTTATAGTGTTAGCTGTTACAGCAGGTCCCAAGGGGATGAATGATTGAATCAGTCATTGGATTTTTGTCACCACGGCAAGACTGGAGATCTAGGGGGGGACACCGTCACTAGAATCTTGATGGATCCAGATTTTAAAATGCGATATGTCATGGAGAAGAGAAATTAAGCACAGCATGCCTGTTTTCAGATACCTTGCACATCAAGCCAGAAAAGTAACAATAAATGATTTCAACAAGAATGTGATTAAAGAGTATTTTTTACAAACAATGAGCATCCTGTTTTTCCTTAAACATTTCCCACACAGAGAGTTCCTTTAGGGTAGAAATGCTGTCTTGTTCATCTTTGTACTCTGACCATCCCCACCCTCTGAAAAAACAAGCCGGGAAACCTGGGGCCTGGCCACCCATGACTGGAGCTAAGTAGGAGCTCTAGTTGTTCCCGGTGGATGTCCACACTGGGTGGATTCCCAGAGTGGCCCAAAATGTGGGGTGGGGTGGGGCATGGGGAAGCCAATAGGTGAGGTCCATGGAGTAGCAGGCAAAGGCTGTTTCCCACCCACAGTCCTCAGAATAGCTGTCATTGCTTGAGTGCCATATGCCTGTCATCGTGCTAAACCAGGCAGGAAGGCGTGGTTCCACTCCCTGCCTGTCTCCACACTTCCTTTTCTAACTCCCTCCCCAACCCATCTCTTGGCAGGGCAACCACTGTTTCATCCAAAAAGTGGGTAATTCTCCCTGTAGCCTCCCTGAAACCCTCCCTCTGGCTTCCACATCGTTCGTTTAGCTTTGGTTGTCTTCCTGCCTCTCAGGCTGCCTGCTGTCTCTGGATCTTCCTCACCAACTTCTCTTACCTGCCAGGTAAATGTGACTGTGTTGCGAGGACTCTCTTCTCTCTGTACGTGGTGAGGTCTCTGGGGGAGTGCTCATCCCCACTCAGGCTCCTGAGGCCTCACCTGAGTGCCCTGTTCCTGCCCTGTTTCGGGGATGCCTCACGTAAGTGTCCTTCAGGCACCTGGAACTCAAGTCGAAAACTATCCTCATCGTCCTTCTTCCTAAACTGGCTCCTTCCCCTGTGTTTCCTGTTGGCTTCCTGGCCTCATCATCCACCCAGGCTGGGCCGCAATGCTCCTACCTGATCTTTTCCTTCACATTCAATATTCACCAAGTTTCGTTATTTGCATCAAAGAAATGTCTGGAATATCTCCAAAATCCAACCCCAGTGTGCTATTCCCACCACCTCTTCCCTAATTCTGGCCCTCATATCAATTGCCTCAACTTTTGCAATAACATTTTAACTGCCCGTATTTTCCTATAAAACCCATCTTAAATACTACTGAGGTATATATTTCCAAATCCAGATATTTTTACCCTCTCACTTAAAAATTTTTAATGATATCTGATTATATAAACTTCAAACTCCTTTGCTTGGTATGGAAGGCCCTTTTTAATAGAGCCCCTCTTTCATTTTGGCCACCCCCTTTCCCATTTAGCCTATGTTATAGCCGTTCTGAACAAGTCTCCCTGACTTTTCTCGAGCTGTTTCCTCTGCTTGGAAACAGTCTTACCTTTTGCCCGCCCTGGTGAAATCAATGCCCAGCTAAAATGTCACCTCTTGGGTAGAATCTTCGGCAACTCTGCCAAGCAGATTTAGCACACAGCCTCCTTAGGGTTCTCATCGCCCGTTGCCGATGCTATTCATATTGCTTCAGCACGTGATTTCCTCCCAGTTTCCCCTACTAGCCTGTGAATGCACAAGGCCGAGTCTCTCGTATTAATCTTTATACCCCAAGCTCTGAGCAAAGTGCCTGGGGCCACAGGTGGCACTCACAATATGTTTGTGGAACTGAACTGAAACCACAAAGAGCCCTCTCTTTATCTCTCCTTCCCTTCCTCCATCCCTCCATCCCTTCCTTCCTTCCTTCCTTCTTCTTTTTAAAGTTAGTGACTCTAGCGAATTAATTCAGGTCTTCTTATCACCATGGATTACAGACTAGCTAAAGTAAATCACGTGGCAAACACAGACCTTTCTTTTGTCAGAAACAGAAATCTATACCTCTTTAATCTATGGTCACTAGACTAGATTTACCCAATGATTATTCTACAACTTTATACCTTTTCTAGCATATTGTACTTTTTTCCTTTATACCCTAACTTAGCTTTCCCCTGATCAATAAGTTATCCCTGAGAGACATACTTTAGAAAAATGACATGTTTAAAACTTATTTTTGTAGATATTTTCAAGGAATTATTGCAATGATGTGTGTGTGTGTGGGGGGGAGGTAGATATTTACATCAGCATAAACTATTTTATAAGGAAAAGTTTAGCAGTAGGCCAATTAAATAATTCCCTTAGTGAATAATATTATCTTTCATGTTAAATTTAAGCCAGTCCTGGATGGTAATTAGCAAGGTCATTAACAACTGGGAAATACATTTCAGAAAACATTCAGAAAGCTGGCTTAAAAGAATTCAAAGAAGAGATGCTTAGCCATGACTGACAGTGTGGACGAGGGAGAATCAAACCAGACTGAGAAATGTGTCAGTTTGAGTCATGCTTATGTGGCTAACTGTGGAGACTGAGCATGAGTATTAGTTTCTGCTAAAAAACCAAACCGACATTTTAAAATCCCGGTCCAATTAAGTTGTGGCAGTAGCAACACGCACTGCAGGCTCTGACAGCGGCAATGCGAGCTGCTCTAGGGATGCGTTTGAGGGTAAGGAGTTGCTTGAGCTGCAGTTGCCAGGCTTCCATCCACACTCTGCTTTATTTACGTATAGGGCGCTTTTTCTTTCCTTAGGAACTTTATCAAATATTAGGCTAAAATATAGCCAACACTTGGGAATATTCATTTTGAAATAGTGGTGAATACCATCTAGATGTAAAGTTATGACTACTTTCAAAAACTGGTCACAAATGGGCTCTTTAAAATTTTTGTTTTCTCCTTAAACTTGGGGCATCACTGAGTATGGAGGAAGGAAGGTGAGAAGGCCCAGTTCTGATTGGACGACCGCCCCAGCGCAGGCTGGGAAATGCCCAACCAGGTGGAGTTCAGAGTTTCCAGGGCCAGAATGTCTGGCAACTATGCCTCTCTTTCTGTCCGGTGTGAAAAAGGTGGCTTAGGTTGGAGCTGTCCATACTTGGGCTGAGAGGAAATGAATTTGGTTATTTGCACTGAATCCCAGGGAGGATTTTTGAAGTGTGGGGCAGAACTCTGCTAGTGCTGCCTCTGTTGTTCTCTCTTCAACCCTTGCTTCCTGCTGGGGCCATCCTAGGCTGCCCCCCTAAGATGTGGTGCATATCAAATGTTCACAAATCCACAAATCCTGTCCTTATACTTATAAAGACTTAGCTACAAATATATTCCAGATCTTTAGCAGTAATTAGATACAAGCTACTATCAAAGAGAAAGCATTACACATCAGTTAAAGACATATGCAAAACCAAGGCTCATTAGAGAAAGATAATATTCATGCAGATTTTACAAACCGTGTCTTTAGGGTGGCCCAATAAGTAGAAATATGGGGACCCATGCTTGTCACTTTTCATGCACATGGAGAGACTGGAAGGTACCATTCCTAAAGGAAGGGGAGGAACAGCCTAGGACCAATCATTAGAATTAACAGAACCAGTGATAAAGATATATTATTACTGTTAGAATCAAGATTGCTTAGTATGTTTAGAGCAGTTGAATAAAAATTATCTAGGTAGTAAGAATAAAGACTTGAAGTAAAGCTAACCCTATCAAGCATGCAGCAAGTGAAATTAGTGAAAGACTGAGCTATACATTCAAAAAGTAGATTTTTTTTCAAAATATGGAGGGCATCCTGAGGTGCTTTTATGGAGCCACAAATGTTAATAAAATTTGAAATGGTAATATCTAAATTTGTATAGAATTTTCTCATAATAATGGGGTGTTTTAGTGATATCAGCTGTCATTTGAGAATCAGTCACAGTAATCATTTCTAAATTTTAAAAAATTCTAAAAATAAAGACATAGTGTCTCATGTTTATGTTTTCTCTAATAATCTCATAAATTCATATAGTTCCCCTCACCTCTAACACTGTGCTTCTTTATATTCAAAGTTCACAGTTGACTTCCTGGATATAATTGCTTTCTGGAAAACAATAAAACTGAAAAAAAAAAAAATGTCTTGCCTGCTCTACTCCTCTGTACTCACTTGCCGTGATCTGCTTTGAAACCAACCCCTTCGTGGCTATTTTGGTGTGTGTCTAGCTCAAATCATGGACTATAGTTCTTTACCTACACAAGATGGATCTAGAAATTTGGGAATATCTGGGTCAATAATTTCCAAGAGACAGGCCCCTAGGAGAGGCAACAGCTGCTCCCTGCAACGCCTGCTATTGTGTTCTCTCAGCTCTGCAGGGCAAGGTGATGGGGATGTGCTCATTGTGAGGCTAAGGTGATCAGAAGAACTTCATCCTTGCAGCTCAGACATTTGGAGGCCTGATTCCCTCTGCCAGTGTACCCTGATGATACTCCCACGTACGTGCCCAACTTGCTCTACACAGGGCACTGGGCGTATATGGCTTCAGTCACAGAGTAGATTAGCGCCGCACATGGATTTTGGGTTATGCTCCAGGGGTGATTTTCACAGCATGGTGTGTGTCTGAGGCAAGGGAGGGTACTTTGAGGTTAAATGGAAAGTAGAGCCTCCCTGTGGTAAGGAAGCAAATGCTTAACAATGAATGTCAGAAGTGGAAATTAAATTTCAGGATTTATTAATTGAGTTTACCATTTAGTCCTGCCAAGATGCAAGCAATTTTGTGTGAAAATGATCAAGCTGTTTTAGTGTCACACAAAGAAGGCTCTCATTTGGTTTTAAACATGGCCTTTACTGGGCCTGAAAGATTCATGTGCTAGGGAGCCTCATGCCCAGAAGGTCAAATAAAAGGACTCAGAACATGATGGAAATAAATTGTCGACGAGGCTGAAGTAGAAACTACAGCGAAATGTGAGAAACAGAGCTGCACACTGCGCTAGGCATACTCAATGCACACATTATAGTGTGCATGTCCAGCCCTAACTCCCGGGGTCCTGATGAGCCCAGGGTCACATCTGCTGGACAGCATATGCTTAAAAGACCAGAGACCTTCCTACAGAGGTGTAAAAGCAGGCTATTCTGGAAGCAAATGTCTGAGCCATATTACATTACATTAAATAGTTAACAGCTCTTTAGTATGGGCTAAATGTGTGTTTGTTGTTCTATGGAACCCAAAGAGCATACTGAAGAATACGTGATTCTCAAAGTTTAGAGATTTTGCCACAGTTAAAACATATCATTCAAGCCCGGAGCAAGGCATTATATGATTTTATCTTTGGTCCCGACTGATGGACTTCGGTTAAAAAGAAATATTGGGAGGTGTTTATTAGGACAGGACCTTGGGGCAATTCTAACTGAGTGAGGCTGTAGGCAGAGTTTGTGGAAAATGAAAATCTGACCTTATGGCAAAAATATAGAGACAGCAAAAAGATCAGTGGCTGCCAGGGGTAGGGGTGAGAATCGATGAATAGGTGAAGCACAGAGGATGTGTAGGGAAGTAACACTGTTCTCTGCGATGCTAAAATGGTGGATGTGGATACATGTCATTATACATTTGTCCAAACTCATAGAATGTACACCACCAAGAGTGAACCCAAATATAAACTATGGACTCTGGGTGATAATGATGTGTCGATGTAGGTTCATCAATTGTAACAAATGTTCCACTCTGGTGGGGGATGTTGATCAATGGGGACCAGGGGGACATGGAAATCTCGGCACCTTTTTTCTCAAATGTACTGTGAACCTAAAACTGCTCTGGAAAAATAAAGTCTTAAAACAAAAGCTGGCTTTATAGATTCACTGTTTCTTCGAGTGGAAATGAGGAGTTTAAAAATTAAAGCTAGTGAGTTATTTGACTGGGAAAAACTAGGAGATGGCGGTAGGCATGGGCGTTTCCGAAGCTTTGGAGACTGCACACTTGCTGGTTATGGTGGTTGGTTGGACCTACCCTAGAATTGGCCTTAAGGTATTGGACTCTGCTTTGAGCAGGTGGACAGCAGAGTTTGTGGTTAAACTCCTTCATGGGGATCAAAACATTTTCTGTAACATCTCTACTTCAAGACAAGAGAAAATCCGACAATGGGGAAAACAACCTTAGCATGTATCACCAACTTTGCAGTGAGTCTGGCTGAGGAGTTAGAAGGCCGACCTTGAATCAACACTCTCATGCTGTGAGCCACAGGGTCAGACTCTGCATGATGAGAGCAGAAAATAAACTCAGGTTGTCAAAAAGGCATGATATGGAAAATGAGAGGACAATGGGAGGAAAATCTAGTTTCCTTTCTTCCTTTATGTTTCAATGGCTGTACGTCTTAGAATGGAAGTGATTTAGACTCGATGGGCAAAGGCTGGGGCACATTCTAACAGTTGGAAGGCCAACAAGATGTAAAGAGGCCCAAGGAGTAAATCCTTCTGTGGGCCTGGCCTTTACAATAGAACTGGAGGAGACAAATCCAGCAATCTCCAGGACGTGAAATTCCCGGGGAAGGCACTTTAAAAATAAAGAGTCCTGGGCCAAACTGACTCAATCAGAATTTCCAGAGGGTATGTGGAGAGTGAGAGGGAGTGCAGGCATCTGTGTATTTAAAAGGCTGTGTGTGTGTGTGTGTGTGTGTGTGTGTGTGAGAGAGAGAGAGAGAGAGAGAGGGAGAGGGAGAGGGAGAGAGAGGGAGAGAGAGGATTCTGACTCTTCTTAAAAAAGTGTTATTTTTTCCTCCTCTTCTGCATTATAGGATTTTCTTAGTGTCCATATTTAATCTTGCCCTTTGATCCCTAATCTCCACTCCCCATTCCTCACTCCCTTGCCACGTAAGTCTCTTGCATTTGTGACTTGTTTGAGGTCTGTTCCAATGTTTTTACCATATTCAGTAGTATTTCCACTAAGACAGCTGCCTTTTCTCCTGGACTTTTGTGGGAAGCAGCCCTCTTGTGGGAGAGCTCAGCTTCATGTTGGGGCAAGGAAGGGAATGTTCCTATTAGATACTAAAATATGACTTTCCAGGATGGGTTACTGGAGGAGCTGGAATCTTTAGGTTTTCCAAGATGCATGGGGGCGCTCTTCTCAATGGGGTTTGGAAGAGATACCTCCTCATTCACTCATCTCCTCCCACAATTTAATTGAGGGAGGCTGAAGCTCAAGAGCTAAATGGGTTCTTCCTGGTAGATTTCTTGGCCACTATGTGATCTAATATATTTTATCAGAGTCTTAAATACCTAATAAGTGAGGACTTGCAGGTGTGGGTGTGTGTGTGTGTGTGTGTGTGTGTGTGTGTGTGTGTGTGAGAGAGAGAGAGAAAGAGAGAGAGAGAGAGAGATAATATATCCTTAAAAAGAAAAATGTATGTTGAAAATCATGTAAGAGTATATAAAAAAAAGAAATGTCATTATAGTCCATGATTTTCAATAAAACAATGTGAAGAAATGGGATTTTTTTCCTCATCCTAAAAATGTTTAAAAATAATAAATGAGGTTTTGGCTGAGCGCCGAAGAAAGGAATTTCGGAGTTGCGTTCTTTAAGAAAGCCCCTGCCTCTGGCTCCATGAAACAGAAACTTGTTGCAAGTTTTATGGTTAGAGGATTTCCTGGGGTTGCCTCGGTGCTGCACAGAGCATCTTGAGCCTTTCAGAGAAGAAGAAGAACCCCGTTCTCCGCATGAGGCAGTCAGGGTTCTGCGGACATCTTGTCCTCTCCCTGGGTGCTTCATCATTTCCCCTTACTCAGTGGAAGGTGTACTTGAGTGATTTGTGTACCCTCTCCTGAAAAAGGAAGATACGCTCAACCAAGAATGTCAGAAGCTGAAATTAAATTTCAGAATTTATGATTGAAGCAAACCTCCTTTCACCCTATTAAAAATGCAGGTGAATTAGTGCAAAGGCTATGGAGTCACTTGAAGCTCCCGTAAACGTGGTCCCCGAGGAAGAGGTTGAGGTTCAGGCAATGGCAACTCTCCCTCTGTCTTTACTGTGGGACACATCAGCACATCCAGGACAGCCGCAGGATGTGAGGTGATGCTGCACCAGGCTCCAGAGGGGGCTGAGAGCCACAGGAGGGGATGAGCAATGATTAGCAAATTTCACAGAAGCTTTGGCTCACTAACGTGGAATTGAGAATACTTCAGACTAGGTCCAAGCAGAGATCTATCCGTATTTAACAGGTCCTTTCTTCAGAAGAAGTACAAATTATCAGTATAAATAATACAAAGGAAATACTTAACGAACTGAAGAAGCCAAGTGCTCTTCAAGTATCCTTAACACTTTAGAAGTGCTTATTAAAGTCTACAAATAATTAATAGAACCCATTTAAATTTTTTAATAGAGCAGATCCTTTGAGACCTTTTTATCAGTCACTACTCTGTCAGAAACAATTGTTACGTGTATCTTCATTATTAGAGTGTCAGCTGACTGAGGACCAGGATTATATTTTACCATCAAGTACCTGCAGAGTGTCTTGCACATAGTAGATGCTCAGTAAATCCTGTTTTAGTTGAGAATATATTAATTATATTAACAATATCAATCACAGAATTTGTTCCATATGGAATATTTGGTAGGCGTATATTGTCTGTAGTTTATCTTTGTATGATCAGAGGGAAGAAAGACAAGCTGAGCAAATCACAATGATAAGGGTACACTTCTAATGTTTACTTGGCAATGCATATTCTTAAAGAAGAATAAACATTGCTTATTGCCATCTAAATGGAGACCGGTACTGCTTAATCTGGTGCTCCAATATGATTGTTGGAAGTCATTTTGATTCACTGATTAAAGGAAGACTTTTAACTAAACAACTATTTGGCCCATTCATTTCTTTAGCTATAGTCACTGCCTTAGAGAGATCTGTTTTTCCACTTACTCAGCACAGTTTTATTATACTTATAAAACATAAACAATTTCATTTACCAAATGCCTGTAATCAAGTCAAACCCTATTAAAGATACAATTACCTTTGAAAATGGAAGTGTAGGCAGAAGCGTAATTCACTGATTCACTTGTCTTCCCTGTTGTGTGGGCATTTGGTGTTAGCTGTCGCTGGGTCATTTATATTGTGAGAATTCTGCTTCATCCTTTTTAACCCTGCCTGGGCCTCCTGAGACCACTGAGACTTTCATTTACAATGGAACACTCTTCAGTGTGCTATTCATAAAGATCTGCCCTGTTGCTTTTTTAAGAGAATAAACAGGCCGGAGCGCCAGCCAAGACTGAAAAGCATGTTTCTGTTTTGCTTTATTCTGATCAACTTTGAACAGCGAATGCTACCAAGGGAAATGCTCCACTTAGGTTTGCACTACTTATGCTGGGAATTTTTTTTATCCAATGGCACCTCTGTTTACCTTGGCCCTGGCCTTGGCTCAGGCTATAAATCAAGTCTGTCTTCGAGTTGTATTCCTTGAATGCTAATGAAGGACACCTGTATTTCAAAGCAGGGAGCTAATCTGTATAATTCATTCCTGTGCAGTTTTACAACCATGAGGCATACTTCCTTTTCTTCTATCCTTTTCAAACTTAATTTGAATAGCAATAACCAGTGTTAAGGGGGGCACTACTTTTTATGCACCATCTTTTGATTCTTTTCTGAGTATAGTGTTGAGATGTGCGTCAAGGGAGGGGGAACTAACACTTTCCACTGAGTTTATAATCAACAAATTCTTATCCTGAGGACTAGAGTAGAGTTGAAGTATCTATCTCCCGAGCTTCTCTTTCAAAAACTTAACTCTGAAAGCGACTTCTTCAAAGCCCTTATCATTTTCCTACTCCCTTTCCAGCTGCTCCACAGCCTCTGTGTGTAGCTACTACTCCTGCGGCTGCGTTTGTTGATTTCTGCCTCTGAATCGGCTGAGGCGTCATCTGACGATTAGCCTTTTGGTAATTGAGGATGGCGTATTTGCAGCATGTTCATCCCTTTCCTCAGCCCGCTTGGGTTCACACTGACTTTGTTAGTCAATGATCTGACAGATTGCCTGGGGTTTTTTTTTCCTTGCATCTGTGCTTATCTCTCTGTCACAGATCACTTGAAGAACTCAGAGAGAGAGTTCTGTATTTCTCTTGACCGAGACCGGCTTTTCCTTGCCGTGTCCGGAAGTCCAGATAAGGGTCTCACTTCAAAGCAGTTCTGAATTCTGAACCAGAGAGGGGTCAGAGCTCCCTCTGTGGATGCCACTTTACAACTCTTCCACAAGCAGTTGTTTTCTAGCCTCCTCATCCTCGAAGTTCACTCTTTCCCAGGCTGGGTTAAGCCTGATCAGTTCCCTATCAGGTTAAGTATGTTTCCTATGGATTCTGATAATCCTTCTTAACAATCTTTTATGGATGGATTTTATGCCAACGCTAGGATTTTAAAAGGCAAACAAAGGAAAACTATGATTAAGGTGCATCTGGACAAAGTGGATTATATTCTTGGTTATATCTACTGGTAAACTCAAGCATTTTCTTTTGTTTTTCTCAAGTATTTTCTTTTGTTGTTATTGTTGTTGTTATTTTGCTTTATTACCCACCTTCCCATCCCCTTGAGAATTTTGTTAAAATACACTCTGGTTTATCTTGGATAAAAAATTCTGTTTCATGATCTAGTATATTTAACTGATGCTAGAGGGATTATGATGTTCTTGAGCTGTGGGCACTCCCTGACACTGGAGTCATTTGTATAGTTCATGAATGTGGCCACTTCCTGGGCTCACTCCTGGTGCAGAGAAGGGTTAACATAGCAGGCATGAGACCGCTCTCCTTAGAAAGGCCTGCTCGTGAGGGTGGCCCTTGGCTGGTGTCTGGAAACATAATTGGTAAATCGTCCCCTATATTATTGTAGACCTTTTGCTAAGTGATAGGAGTGTCTCACTGTACCTACACTGTTTGTACAAACTGTGTGGCTTGTGCTGAACACCTGCTTTCCTTCTGGGAGTCTGGAATTTTGGTATGTGCTAGGCAGAGGCTACCTGCACCACCAGTCCCAGTAAAAACCCTGGGCGCTCTGTCTCTAATGGATTTTCCTGAGCAGCAACGTCACACAGACGCTGCTGCATTTTTTGTTGCTGGGTGGGAGGGTGTGCTCTGGGTGACTCCTCGTGGGGGAGAGAGAGCATAAGGAAGCTGCATGTGGATTCCTCCGGACACTGCCTTGTCTTTTTCCCTTGTGACCCTGCCATGTATCTTTACTACGCTGCTGTAATAAATCTTAGCTGTGAACACAACCATATGCTGTGCCCCATGGGCCCTTCTAGAAAATCTCTGAATGTAGGGGTGGTCTTGGGGACTCCTGAACACCACCTCCCACCCAACTGGTCGCTGTGAATTTCCAGAAATACGACTTGATGACATTATCCTCAAAGATGCTGATGTGATCTCTATTTAATCTTCTTGGTTTCTCACGCATAACCAGGCCCCTTTCAGCTTAGATTTTCCCGAAGAAGCAACATTTACTCAGTTTATGACTATTCTTTTCCTTCCCTAAAGGAGACTGCTCTTTGCCATTAAATTCTTTCTCTAAAGTTATCTTACAATCAAAATCCATGTCAACCTAATATCAAAAGCAGCTGGCAAGCTCTAACATTACCAGCAAGAATGATTTTATGTTATATTTTAGAATATATTAGAAGAAATTTTGCAACACTGGTATAGTTAACAATATTGATGATTGGCTTCTCAAAAGGATGCCCATATATTAAAAATCTCTCTGTGTGTTGGTTAATTTGAGAATTTAACCTTAACCAGATATTTTTGGATGATGTTAAGAATTATTAAAATAATGTTGCTATGATCTTGAATTTTTTTGTCTTGCTCAAAAAAATGTTTTTATTTTTTCTTCAAGATGATTTGAGACAGCTTCATACTTAGGCATTGCAGTCTGAGTGATGCCACTGGTCGGTCAGTAGCACTGTTCTAACTGCTCACTATAGACAAGCAGCTGGTGTAGTGGCTGCTGACCAATTAAGCATGGACCAATTAATGATTCTACAAAAGAATGAAAAGTTCAGGATAGTCACATTGGTCAGATTAACTTTTTAAAGATTAACTTGTTAGAACAATAAGAACAGTATAACCTCCATGGAAATTTCTTGGTATAGCTAATAGATCTTACCGTGGAGTGAAATATACTGTTAAATTGTGGTATGTTTTAGAAGTGACAGTCACTTTGATATTACTGAATCAGTCAATACTCTAAGGAGTAAAAAAATATTCTATTCCAAGAGTTCAGATTCTTTACAAAGGGATTAATGCTGGTACCATTTAGCAGAATCAGGCCTGTGCTTATTGCTAACATTAATATTTAAAAAATATTTTATTAGCTCCAAGGATTAAGCCTGGGAACCTGGGATGTAATATTTCTTTAGGCATGGAGCCAGCCCTACAGAAACTTCTGAATGCTTTCAGACTCACTGTGAGGGCTTGCTAGCTCTTTTGTAGATCTTGGGGGTAGGGGGACAGGTACAAGACACTGGAAACATAATCTATTTAAAAGCCTTCAAAGTCAGATATTTCAACTGAACTCAGGATATGGATCTGCCCTGCTAAATAAGGAGATGTTAGTCAGTTATTTAGACGATGTATGCAAAAAGCATAATTTGAACGGAAAAAGTACTCTTTAGAAGTTTTTTGGGTAGGAGACAGAGGGATGAAAGTGATTTATCTAGATCAACAATTTATCTAGATCAATAATTTGAGCTCATTTTTCAGGTTAGCAGTTCGATCCCATTTCCCTGATATGAACAGGTATCCTCTTCACTAGTCTTCACTGATGCCTGTCTGTCTGCCCGTCTGTCTTTGTCTCTCTGTCACTCCCTGAGGCTGTTTTTAAAACCAGCTCAGCTTTCGATGTTTTTTTGTATAATGACCACCCAGCTGTTTCTGATACACTAGAACTATGCTGTCAGTGGTGTCTGTAATGGACCGCTGGGAAATAACTTAACGATTTTTGAAGGCAAATCCGTGAATTAAAATGCACTCTAAAGCCTTCCTGGAAAGCATACAGAAACACAACACAGGAGTGAATTTTTGGAATAATTCTTAAATGCAAAGGAAATGCACCCATCGCACAAACTGCAGTTTACATTGTAAACTTCACGCCCCGAAGATTTGTTCTTGCTTTTCCCCTGGTCCCAGTTACAAGTCCTATGGGATAGTCTGATGCACAAGCAGTTTTCAGAGAGAATTGATAAGTTACTGTGGACTCAAATGAACAGAGGACTGCCAGTCAAACTGCAAAAGTTCTGATGTACAAGTGGTGCTGGATCTCCGTGCACACTCAGAGATGCCCTGAAAGGTCCTACATTTGATATCTAAACATTCCCTAATGGAGGGAGCAAAAGAAACAGCTCACACACATAGATTTCTTGGGCTTAAATATACGTATGTGTGCGTATATATATACACACCTATTGATAGCTAAATATATATTTAGGTAGAAATAGAGAACTGATGTAGTTTTATAAATAAGCATAGGCATTTATGGTACACAGAAGAAACAGAAAAAGGGAGAATTGAAATGTGAAACGCACCATACTCTGGGACCTGTCCCGTGCCCCGCTTCAGCAGCAGCCTCACTCTTCTTCCTCCAGATTTGATGAGTTCTATTGCTCTGGCGTGTGTCATGTCCCTTGTGCTTTCCCCATTGATTTCAATGATTTGATCTCCTACCTGTTAATTAAAGAAAAATTAAGTTAGCCAAAGATGGTTTTACTCAAGTTGCATTTCCAGCAGATTGAAAAAAACATCCCCAGGTTACCAGTTTCCTGAGAGCATCTGAACAGTTCGCTTGTAGCCTGCTGTTTCTTAGAACAGGCTAATCCCTAGCTGCATCCCTAATCTCACCCCAAGCTTTATTTACCATTATGGAAATGAAAATATTAGACCATGAAGGTTGGGGCGATATATCACTTATATTTAGCCTATATGGGCAGAGAGTGTTAGCTACTTAGCATTTTTAAGCATAATTTTTTAAATTGATGCATAATAGATGTACATTTTTCAGGGTTTCAATGTGATAATTTAATACATTCATATAATTTGTATAGATCAAATCAATGTACTTGAGATATTCATCACATTAAATATTTGTTTTTTCTTCATACTTAGCATTTGTTTAAAAAATTAGGGAATATATTTGATACCACTATTTAAAATAACCTGGCACCTTTGCTTTGGATGCAAAAGTAAATATTTTAAGAGCTTTTCATTGAACATACTGCCAGCTTTTGGCTTAGTGCAGCATCTAATTCAGCATGTTGGATGAAATGATTGGCTTTTGTGCTTCCCTGAGAATTTTTGTTATGCATCACTTAAATTTCCCTGGGTGCTATTGTGATATTGCCTTCTTTGTAAACAGTGGTTAATTGATATTCAGTTTTGATGATGAGTTTTCTATCACAGTCCCTTGAATTAAAAATGAGATCCTCCACTCTCCCCACACGACTGATGCCTTGGCTACATCTCTGCCATGCTCACACCTGATCGCCAGAAGCTGTTTGGTTAAATACTAACCCTTCCTGAATTATCAGAAATACTTGGGTTCTGTAAGCAATTCCCTTTTAGTCTTTGGGAATAGGTATTTGGAATAAAAGAGCACATCATCAAATAAAACCATGAGCATATCATCTAACTCCCATGGTATCATTACTGTCAGGAACCTCTGAATTAAAAAATGCTTCACTTCAGTGCAAGTAACTTAAGACAAACAGGAAAAAAACCACAAAGAGTTGCTTTGCAAAAATGCTATTTTACTTGGGTCCCTTAAACAGAGCAGACCTCAGCTTAAATTCTGTACTGCAAACAGAATTGCAGAAAAGCTCTCTGTAGCTCAGTGTTAATATTATCAAGTGGATGCTGCAGGCTGGGCAAGAAAAGGAACAAAAGGTTGCCGTGACAGTGGCGAGAGGGCATTAAAACAGACCCCAAAGTGAGGGGAAGAACAAACATGTTTGCTGTAGCAAGGAAGTGGCATCTCTACCTAAAGAGGATTGTCTAAGGGGTAAGTGTTCCAATGTAATGAAGATGAAGACTTCCCTTTGCCTACTCGGTTGCCAAAGGTGGTGTGGTTTTTGGGCAGTGGAAGAGGTTGGTCTCACTGGCAAGACCTTCACACTGCACAGAAGGGCCAGGAAGACAGAACTACATTAATTTGTTTTAGAGCCAACACCTTACTTCAAGTTTCCTTAAATTGTCTTCTTTCTCGTGATGCAACAGGCGTAACCTGAGGTTGAATGGCTCTCCAGAGGCCACGTCTCTAAGCCAGAGGCAGAAGTGGGACCAATTATCCCTTCCCCAGTAGCCCTCACCCATGACTGAAACCTCATGGCACAGTATTAAACTGAAAAAGTAAAATGGAAGTTCCAATGAAGTTACATATATATAGAGAGAGTCTTCACTCCTGGCCGAAATCTCTTCTGAGCTTCAGACTCACACATCCAGTTGATTACTAAACATCCTCACCTGCCTGTCCACCAGGCCACCCTAGCTCCATAGCAGCAGACTGGGCTTACTATCTTCCTCCCAAGGCAGCTCTTCTCTTTCCTTCCAATGCTGGCTAAGGCACTGCCCAGGCAAGCCAGACACCTGGGGGTCACGTCGGACTCCTGTTTTCTCAACTTCTCTGCATCTGTTCCTGTCCTCACACGTATCCCATTGCTAACTAGCTCAGCTCAGGCCTTTATGTGGATTATTCCAATATTCTCCTGAAACTCTCCCACCAATCTTTTCTCCTCATTGTCACCAGAATCCTTCTTCTAAGGAAAATCTTCCTAAATACATCCAGGCTCTTCTACATACCACTGTTCTTACTGCTTTCTCCTCTCCATGGGCCTGATCTCCTGACCTTTCTCAAGGTCAGCCCAAGCATCTCCTCCTCTGGGGCACCTTCCTCAGCCTTACACCTACCCAAGCAGAGGTGTCCAGTTTCTCTGTTCAGTAGCAACTGCACCCCACTCTGTTATTTATCATACTTCATTGCAGGTTTATGATTATCTGTTTGCCCTCCATACTTTGAGTGTCTTCATTCAGTAAATAATTTCTGAGTACCTCTATGTACCAGACAGTTTACTGGGGTTATAGAGATAAATGGCATATTTCTATGTACAATATATCTTCAGTCCATTGGGGAGAAAGTGGGTAAATAAGACAATTTCTACTCAATGTATCATTGCTATGACAGAGGCACTCACAAAAGTAGTAAGAGAACAGACAGGAGGGACAACTAACTCATAAGGGGTGGGGTAGATAGTCAGGGAGAGCTGCCTGGAGGAAGTATCAGTAGGAGTTCCCCAGGCGAAGGAGGGTGAAAGCATTCTAAAGCATTCTAGGCATATGCAAAGACCCTGAGATTTGACAGCATAGTGTATTTGGGGAACCGTGAGTAGTTTATTGTGCTACTCAAGAGTTTAGATATTTATTTATCTATTTATTTACTTATTTGAATTTTGCATGAAGATCATTTATTTTGCAAAATCCTATGATTCTAAGCCACTCTGTCCTTTTCCTGGCTTTCTGTCTACCTGGGCTCACTTCCCCACTCAGTGTTGCCTCCTGAATTTCTATTCATTCTCAGGATGCAAGTTACGTGCAAACTCTAGGCAGCCCTCTCACACTTAGTAAGGGTCACACTAGGTTTTATTTTGAAGGCAACACAAGGCACTGAAATTTTTAAACAGGGGGTAACCTAAGCAGGGAAGCGGAGTGGTGTTCAGAAATCTCCCTGAGACATCAGAGGGGAGGGTAGCCTGGAGAGAAAGGTGGGAGAATGAGGAAGTAGGCTGAGTGATGGGGTTGTCACATTGTCTATCCACCTGAGACATGAGGAGGCTGGGGGAGGAGGAGAAGGGGAGATGAGTTGGAGATAGGGGCCCGTCTGGCTGTGTCTGGCCGAGGTGCACCATGTGCATCTGTGAGTGAGTGAAGCCTTTCCCCATGGCCCATCTTGAGATCCATGGCAGAAAGGGTTATAAATACTTTCAGCCCCCAAATCAAGCCTTGACAGCCACCTCTGCCTGAGGACCCCTGTGTTCCAAGACTGATGTGTCAACAAAAAACATGTGGAGGGCAAAAGGGATCTGTGACGGAAATAGCCACATTGTTTGCACTCTGGTCCCATAGTTGATGAGAGCGATATCTAGGAAACTTATTTTCATTCTCTTCTGTGTTTGTTTTTTCTTTTTCCTAGAAGGAGCTTATGGGACTTAGAGGAGAAAACATTAGCATGGGGGAAAGAAGGGGTGGTTTGCAAAACCGTGTGGGAGGTGGGGATACAGAGGGGTTCCAGGGCTGCGCAAGGGCTGGACTGATGTCCTCTCTGTCAGAGTCTCAGGGATGAGTCTCTGGGAGGAGTTGGGGACATTATTTTCATTGAGTTCCAGGAGTCTGGGCTGACCTCTTCACTTGGCAGATTCCCATAATTTCAGCTTTCTGTGTAGGGTCCCCTCAGAGGGAGCTGAGAACAACTGTGATGCTGGTCGAATCTCTCCCAAGCCCCCTCCCCACCCCAGGAACCAGTCGGGGGCAGCCTGCTGATTTCCTGACTCACTAGGAGTAATGGAAGTTTGGGAATAGTCCACGATCTTACCAAATTGAGAAAAAAAATTTCTTGGGAGTGGCAGTGGGTAGGTAATGGGATGGAAATGCTGCTGTGACACAGATTTTGAATCTTCCAAGGTGTTCTGGGCGTACTGTGAAAGTGGGCCGACTCACGTGGACCTAGTTTCAATGGTAACAGACTCAGTTTAGGCTCAGCTTCGAGACTCCGATCTCTCTTTGGAACGACATAAATTGTAGAAAGGTTTAATTTTCATTTGTATTCCACTATCAGTATTATGTCTAATCATTTTTTAAATTTCAGAATATACGAACATACAAATACTTTGGTTACATATATTGCCTTTGCACCGCCCATGTCTAATCAGTTTTAACTGGAACTCCCTAAATAAATTTGGGATGTGATCTCTTTCACTTTCATCCTCTTAGCATCTGGGTGTATAAGAAGATTGATTTGTCAGGGGGAGAAGTTCTCTTGTTATCTTCTGACCTCGTCTGACTTCACTGCAGCTGCCAGCGTGCGGCCAGAGAGCATCACTTCCCTCTATCACAATTGGGAGAATTAATTTATAAAACCAATGGAAAATTCGCAGCCGTTTCTGGAATGAAGAAAAAGACCAGCTGCGACTCTGATGTGGTGTCTTTCTCTACTCTCTCTGCCACAGAGCTATCTTCAACTAGGCTGTTACTAAAAGGAAACTTTAAAGATCTCTCCTTGTTCTTAGAGAATTTTTAAAATATCAGGTTCCAGTTAGAATTGAAAGAGATGGGAGAGGGAGGAGGAAAGGGGAGAGAGAGACCCCCAAATCAGACAGAGGTAGTTCAGGAGCATGCACGTGTTGCTTTGTGTGGCTCAAGATGTCAAATTCAGAAAACTGACCAAAGAACTTATGAGGAATTCTATGCATTCATTTTTTCCTATGGAAGAAATACTTTTATCCGTGGTCCCCTTGGGGCAACTAACAAGCTTAAACATCTTAGGGGCAAGACAGAGTGAGACAACTGCCATCTCTTAGCACGGCCTAGTAACTTCTGCATTTTTGTTCATACATTTCTGCTCATATATCATGGTAGATTTTTCTTTAACAAAACTATTACCAAAGTCTTGAACTTGCCTGGAGCTCTGCAGGTAAAAAACTTTTTCTTTTACTGGAAGGACAAGGTAGTGAAGGTAAATGTCTCAGTATTTCTTAAATGGTTAATAGCTCAAGTTTCAAGAAAAAATTTAAACTTTGTATGCATTTTTGTAGCCAAGTCATATAAAAAGTATTTGGTTTGTTGAAATGAAATATTTATAAGAATTAGATTAAATTCCTGGATTTACTTCAGCCCTGAGTCATGGCAGTCCCAGCTCGCAGGGTTGCTCGGACAGCTCCACAAACATGCTTAGCTGGTTATAATCGGTTAATTGCCCTCATGCTGCTACTGTACCACAAGAACCTATTTTGCATGATTGCACATGACTGAACTGATCCTAGATTATAATTAGGTGTGAGGCATTGAGCTTCTTTAGAATATCATACCCATGAATAATGGATAATCTCTATTCCTTATTTCACGAAGGACTTAGCTATGGACCATTTTTGTGGCTAACGAGCTGAGGTCGCAGGTTAATTCCATCATAATTCCTCCCTTACGGGTCGTTTTCTTCCATGGACTCCAGAACCCTCATGGGCAGGGAACATACCCATTGTCTCTGTGTCATCTATACCTGCCACAATTCCTGATTAAGTAGGCCCTTGGTTAATCACGACCGAGTCAATGAATGTTCCATTTGCTTTTCGGGTATGGTAGGCAACTCCACTCTCACAACAGTAAGTTAAGCTTTAGTGCACCTGACTATAACTCAAGCTTTCTTGAAATACTGCCTTAAGCACTTTCAGCCAAACCATCACAATTTCAATAGTACTTGCAGGAGACCAAATGAGGTTTCAGTAATGGTGACCTGCATAAATTGTTAGAGACAGGCAGAGTTATGGGAAAAAAATGCTAAAGGATTGAGACACAGAGGAAGAGAGGCTGCGTCTGAGTGAAATGAAGTGTTAGGAAACAAAAAATCGTTGTTGCTGCAGTCATCATTACTGGGTGCTCCGACAATGGATGCCTTGGGGCCTATTGGCTCTGCTGGAACAAAGAACAGGCGGATTTTCAACTCGATGGTGGTCTTTAATATTTCAAGACTGTTTGCATGACTAAGCTTTGTTAGATATTATTTAATAACCATTACAGTTAAAATATTTCCTGTAACGTTTTGGTTAACTTCCCAATTTCTTTCATTAGACTTGTGATTGAATTCAATGGGATCCAAGTGCCTATTCCAGGGCCTGGGTCTTGTTATAAACTGTTGAGTGCAGTTGTCTCAGTAAGGCATGGGAGCCCATAAAATCAGCAGGTTTTTCGAGAGAGAAAACTTCTAACCAAGTTGGAAACTGAAACACATGTTTGAGAGCACCAAAAGTGTGGATTTTATTTGTCTTGATTAATTCATATATTGAATACTGTCTGAGACTCTCTTTATACTATGTTTTGGATAGTAATCACTTAAAAAGAAAATACTTCCCAAGAAACTTTATCCAAATAGAAGTGTGAGATGGCCCTTTGGATGGACAGAAGAGTCCTTAATTAAGGTTATGCCAGAACGCATACCTGCTTAGAAGGGCCAGGAAGGTGAGGGGATTATTGGAAGTTCAAGTCTGCTGCAGAATTCTGAAGATTCATCACTGGATGCAGGTGTTGTGCCTTCTTCCATGTTTTTATTATTTGTGTATTTGCCCTTTAGGAAAGATTTAGTCACAACTCAAAAACCTTCAGCCTTCGACTTGTTGAGCACACTACCTGGTGGCACGAGTGCTGCCTGTCTGGTCATACAAATCAGGGGCCTGGTTTGGTGAAGATTGAGGGGCAGCTCGCCATTCGGAAGCCTCCATTTCTCTTTCTATTTTTTAAAAAATCCTCTAAATTAAGAAATGAAAATCTATGTAAAGTTTGAAGATGATGTAGTACTTCAATTGTGGAACTAGTTGGACTCTAAATTATGATTTGGTATCTTTCTCACCAAACCTTTCTTTTTTTCCTCATCAAATATTACTAACACTAACCTCACACACAGAATTTTATTAGATTGTTTCTTTCTAAATCACCTTACTCTTCAAAGGCTCCATTCTCCAAGTCCTCCCCTCCCCTTGCTCTGTGCATGCTCTCTGGGGGATCCCTTCCTGACATTCGAAGGTATTTAGGGAGTTTCTCTTTCTGTGCCTTTGTGCACTCTGTTCCCTTTGTCTAGAATCTGAGTCCTCCTCCTACGCACTTCAAATGGCTAAATCCTAGCTAAATCCCTTAGGCCCAACTTCAGGTATGATGTCATCCAGAGACCCTTTCATGAGTCCACCAGTCTGGCTCAGGTGCCTTTTCTGTGCATGTCTTTAGAAGTACTGACCTTTGCCTACATGTTGTAAGCTCTCCAAGGGCAGAGACTCAGTCACATGGAAAATAGATGATTGAAAGAAGGAATTTTTTTCCAAAGTTTTTTGACTCTATGCTCCTTATTGTTTAAACCAAATCTAAACAAGATCTGTAATAAAAATTTTATTTGGTTTCAAAATATATGGTCAACCAGGCTTGATCAAGATCAAATAATATAAAGCATAACGTAAGTGCCTTATAATTTCTAAACTATATGAATATAATCTATTATTAATTGTAGTTGTTATCATCATCACATCATCATCATCATGGTAGAAGAGAGAAAAAAGGAAACTAATAAGCTTTTCATAATGAAGCTCAGAGAGAAGCAGCTGAGCTACTGAGGATGTATTAAATGGGGGAAACAGGGAAAATGCTTTTCTGGAAATATCACCGAGACGTTGAAAACTCAAAAGAATCTTCTGTTGGTTTGATAAGAACTTCCCTGTAGAAATTCTTATAGGACATGAATGCTATTTCATATTCTATGATTTTAGATGAAGTTCTCAGGAAAAGAATCTCATTGAATGCTGGGCAGATAATCCCAACCCTCAGCTAATACAGAGAAATAACCACAAGAGTGGCAACAGACAAGAATGCAAAGAAAGATTTTAAAGGCAATCTGGCTGGAGGAAGATATTTTCTACAAAGGAAAAAATAACCACCAGCATTCCATTTTCATATGCTAGTCTGACTGCTCAGGTGAAAGGGGACTGAGGCAATATTTTAAAATTACCTGCCTGAGTAGGAGTAGAAAGCTATCACTGGCAGCTCAGCTAGTAGCTTATGCAGTTGCTCAGGAATCACTTACATTAGGTTATGAAGTCAGTTTCCCTACGTGACTGAAAAATAAACAAAAAGGAAGTCAGAGAGGAAACTTTCTATTGTGAAGTCTGTGTATAGGCTCTTTCCCTTCCCTGGATGTAATTGAGAGAAAATAAGGGATTATTATTCTGCATACTTATCTAATCAGATATATTTATATAAGCATTAGGCTTTGTGTAATGACTTCTATATTGGCTCATGGTAACACTTCCTTGTTTTCTTGAAGCTGTCCTGCATATTGCATTTACGTTTCAGCTCTGTGGGTGTGTGCCATCTCTAGACTCGACATGATCACAGTGTGGATTACAGTGTAAAAAGGTGTACTGAGGTGGGTGCCAGGTGCACAAGTCAACTGGCATTTTGAAATAATTTAATAGGAAAGGAAGTTACTGGGGCTGAGCGAGAGCTAGCACTATGAAAGAGGGGTTGCCTGCTGGAGCTGGAGCTGCAGAGGAAAGGACACTGCCAACCCCAGAGCACCGAGGCAGGGGGCAACAGGGTAAGAAATATTCCAACCTCTCTGTGGCAGACAGAATAATGTGCCCTCCACCCCCAACAGATGTCCACCTCCTAGAAGTCCCTGGAATCTGTGACATGTTCACTTACCTGGCAAAAAGGACTTTGCAGATGTGCAGATAGAAGATTACTGTGGATTATTTGGGTGGGCCTCATGTGCTTATATGGGTCAAGGTCTGAGAGAGAGATGTAAAGACAGAAGCAGAGGTGAGAGAGGAGAGAAGATGCTAAGTTGCTGGGTTTGAAGATGGAGGAAGGGGCTACAAGCCAAGGAATGTAGGTGGCTCTAGAAGCCAGAAAAGGCAAGGCAAGGAAATAGGTTCTCCCCCAGAGTCTCCAAAAGGACCCAGCCCTGCCAACATGATGCCTTGATTTTAACCTAGTGAAACCGATTTCAGACTCTGACCTTAAGAACTATAAGACAATAAATTTGTCTTGTTTGTGGTAGTGTATTACACTAGGAATAGAAAACTAATGTACTTTATCTCCTTTTGTCCTCTTATCTCTTGCTGGTGCTTCTCTTGGCCAAATCCAGCAGGAAGCCAGAGGGCAAAAGAGTTTGGGTGATACAGACACAGTG
Organism: Avahi laniger; assembly: GCA_963575035.1. NCBI lineage: Eukaryota > Metazoa > Chordata > Mammalia > Primates > Indriidae > Avahi > Avahi laniger. The sequence goes on from CAUYSK010108690.1 coordinate 43,030, forward strand.
ATCAGTCCCCCAGAACACAGACTAGGGCAGAGAAGGAAAGAGATTACATTTGGGGGAGGAGGTAGAATAAAAGAAGAACCAACACTGGGGTGGGGTGGGTGGGGGATGGGATCGATTTTAAAATAACGAAGAAATATGACGGATGAGGGCTTTAAGACATAGTCCAAGAACAAGACAAAAATCAGGTGATGGCAACCTTGCCCAAATCATACTGGAGAAACTTTTTGGAAATCTTTATTTGTTTTAGCATTTTAACATGTGTAGCCTCTTAAGCTGCATTGTAGAAAGACAAGTGGCATCAGGGTTTCTGAGTCGAATGCTCTTTTAAAAATAGCCTCAGACTCCAGTTACCTTTGCAGCCAGTCAGTTTCCGAGTGCCACCAGTTCTACCCGCACTGTGTCTCGGGCGGCTGCCCTCGTGTCCTGTTTGCCTGGCTGCCACTCTGCATTCGCTGCTACTCACTGCGGCTATCTTCCTGCCATCCATATGGTTGCCACGATCTGCTTTCAGAGCTCACCTCTGACTTTGTCTTTCTCCTCCTCAAACACCTACCCTCTTCCCCCAAGCTTCTTGACCAGAAACCAAACTCCTTGACATAGTGTGTAGGTCCTTCAGGACCTTGTCCCTCCAGCCTACCAGTTTACTCCTACCCCTCTGTGTTTAATCTGGCCCAATTCTCATTCCTCCATTCTTCCCTGAGTTCTCCCACCTCTGAGTTTTTTTTTTTTTTTTTTTTCCTGAGAGAGGGTTTTGCCTGGTGTAGAGTACAGTGGCATCATCATAGCTCACTGCAACCTCGAACTCCTGGGTTCAAGCGATCCTCCTGCCTTGGCCTCCTGAGTAGCTGGGACGGGACTACAGGTGTGCGCCACCACACCTGGCTAATTTTTCTGTTTTTGTAGAAACAGAGTCTTGCTCTTGCTCAGGCTGGTCTCGAGCTCTTGGCCTCAGGCAATCTTCCTGCCTCGGCCTCTCAAAGTGCTAGGATTATAAGAGAGCCACCATGCCCCGCCCCACCTCTGCATTTTTGCTGCTGCCCTCAGCCTTCCTTATTACTCTTGCCATTCTCCCTGGTTCCTTCAATCTCGTCTTCTAATCATGCCCAGTTTTCAAGGCTCTGTTCAAATCCTCCATGAAGCCATCGCTGGTCATTCCAGGAGAATTTAACTTCCCTTCTCTCCACGCCATTGCACATTAGCTATGCTTCTCTTACAGCACTTACTGTAACACTGCCTGTTAGTCTAGATATTTGTGTGTTTATTCTCCCTGCCACCATTTCTGAATCTACTAAATTATACACATGGAAAGAGGGGTTGTATCTTTGTATCTTCTAGTAGTAGCTGGTGTATTGCCTTAAACATAATAGATAATAAAAACTTACTTGGAGTGGGGACAAAAATTGTTACTGTGTAGGGCACAAGTGATGAATGGGAGAGGGAGAGTCTCTGGGGGAGTTGCGGGTGTGCGGGAGATCGAGAGGGAGGCTTTGAGGGCATGCTCGCTACTGTTTTTCCACTGCTGACTAAGGTGCCTGGCACAAGATAAGGGCTTCATGAATATTTCTTAAATGAATAAATAAGTGTTATCTACTTCATTTTGGTCAAAGCTAACCTTGAATTCTTTATAAACAAGGTTCCCTAACGCTTGTTATAATATGAAGAAGGTGAAAAAGTGTATCAAAGTAAAAATAACACAATTCTCTTCTACTGGCAAGGAGAGGTAAGCTTAAAAATAGCAATGTTGCACCAGCAACCAGCTGAAGAAGACACAGCCACAAGGTGGAGGCATCTCTTTTCTTTTTGACATGACCATGCCTTTGCTAGCATAAATGGCTAGAAGCAGACATACTAATTTTTGCATTTACTGAGCACTGAAAAATAAACTCTTATTTATTGTAGTTATAAGTATACCTCCCAGTATACAGCTTGGGAGCAGAGATTACGTTTTATATTTCCACAATATCTTTTGTAGCATTTAGCATAGTACTGGCCAGGGTGTGTGTGTGTATGTGTGTTTGTTGATTCTGGCATAAATAAAGAAAGCAGTTGCTGATAATTATTACGCTATACCCACTGCCATGGTCTGCATGTGTTGGAAACTTAATCCCCAATGCAATAGTGTTGAGAGGTGGGGCCTTGGAAGGTGTATAGTTCACGAGGACTCTGCCCTCATGAATGGATTCATGCCTCTATAAAAAGGGCTCGTGGGAGTGAGTTTGCCCTCTCTTATCCTTCTGCCTTCTGCCATGTGAGGACACAGCAAGAAGGTTCACACCAGATGCCAGTGTCTTTGTCTTGGACCTCCCAGACTCCAGAACTGTGAGAAATACAATTTCTGTTCTTTATAAATTACCCAGTCTCAGGTATTCTGTTATAGCCGCACAAACAGACTGAGACGCCCACTAAACTGTACACAGGGGCATCTTTTTATCTCTGGTTTTTATTATCCTCACTTAAGGTGAGGACTCTGAGCTTCAGGGAGGAACAGGGATTTCTGAAAGACCTCACCGCTTGTAAGTGAGGTGACAAGACCAGATGCATATCCTCTCATTCCCAAACCCAGAGCCTTTTTTATGAGGCTGTTTCAGCATTGAGGGTAGAAAGGCATAATAGTAAGTAAGTCTTTACTTGGTTCAGAGTTAAAAGTTCCTTCTACATGAAGAAGAAGCTATTTGAGATTTTATGATTTATTATTAACCTTTGGGACATTCTTCAAAAATACACTTAATCATCTGTCACAAATAGCTTTGAAAGCCAGGTTCATTCAAGCATGAGTAGGGTGAAAAAGAAGGTCTGATTAAATGTATACTGTGGATAGCTATCATTGTGAATAAATCTAGTTAGTACTTAATGTGTCTGAATTTCTCCTGATCACTTTAACTATCTTCTATTGAAATAAATGTTAATTTTGTAGTGTCAAAACTACATGTGTTGAAATTTCAGAGCAACAGGATCATGGATGTTTTTGTGCCCAATTTTAACATTGCATAAGGAATATACGATGTGGAAAAACTCACGTCTCTGGGGTCTACTATCTTTCTTTGGCTATAATGAAAAATACAGTCTTTCTTTAGTAGCTTAATTTTAAGACAGCTCTCCAGAGAATCTTTACTCATTGCCATAATATTCAATGGTATTGGCAATATATGTGTGGATTACAATAATTTTTCTATTGAAATGCTAACCACTGAATAAATAGAAAGTTAGAGTAGCATTGTATCACTATCATTTTGATGCACAAAATAAACATTATCCATTTTATTTTCCTTTACAATTTAAAGTCACATATTAATTACTTAAATTTTACAACTAGGAATGTAGCCGAGTGTCTAAAAATCTTGTTTCTGTTCAAGTTAATTCAGATTGTCCATCCATGCATGAGAACAGCTGAGCTATGAAATTGGGCAGCATGTTTTCTGGCAATAATGAGGAGATAATATTCCTTAGGAGTATTTAAGTGACATCACTATTGATAGGTTAATTGGAAATAAAAATGTGAAGCTTTCTTAAATCACTAAAATAAAAAGCCTCTGGTTTATTGTAGCTTGGCAGTCCACTTTTTGAACTGTCCCACTTTGCAGTTTAGGTTAATAACTGTGTGATTAATGTAACTTCAGCTGCTCTCAGAATTCCACATACATCCGAAGGCAAATCAACCATTTTCAAAAGGAGAGTTTGCCATGCATATCTTGATTCACAGTCATATTGTGACTTCTATTCCTTTACCAAATTCTTGAAAAATGACTCCTGCATCCAACGAAGCACATAGAATATTGGGTGGAGAACAGAAATGCAATTTGATGTCAGGTCATGAGAGCTGACTGCAGTTGGGGCTCTAACATGAGAGGCACACTCCATGTTCAGAACCCAGAGTATACTTGCCATTATTTAAGAGTTTCCTAATAAATTATTTTGGAAAAGGCAGCTGAAGTGATATTACTGTATCATGCATCCTAACTAGACTCAAAATTATTTTCAGTTCTCTGTGTGAATATTTATACTTATGCTACTAGATATGTGCATTTAGATTTCTATCTTGACACTAAGCTCTCAGTTAATTACACAAGAGCTTATTATGCAATTGTGAACCACCTAGATGAAAAAAATTGACCCTTCACAGTAATTAGCACTTACAGAACATAGTTTTATGCCAGAAGATTTCTAGGCATGTTACGTAGAACATTACCTAATTTAATTCTTAAACCAACCAACCAAGCAACCAACCAGCCAACCAACCCTCTATGGGCTAAAGGAAGCAGAAAAATTCAAATTAAAAACTCTGGAAAATGAAATTCTAGTTTTTATATATATATAATATATATCATATATACATATTATATATATATACATCTAACTAAAAAGCTTCTGCACAGCAAAAGAAACAACAAAATGAAAGTCAACTTATGGAATGGGAGAACATATTTGCAAACCATATATCTGATAAAGAGTTAATATCCAAAATATATAAGGAACTCATACAATTTAATAGTAAAAAATAAATAATGTGATTTAAAATTTATGAAACCAAAGCATTTGTACCCCCATAATATTCTGAAATTAAAAAAAATGGGCAAAGGGCCTCAATAGACATTTCCTTAAAGAAGAAACACAAATGGCCAACAGGTATATAAAAAGGTGCTCAATATCACTTACTAATCATCAGGGAAATGTAAATCAAAACCACGGTGGGGGGGGCAAGGGCAACATATGTAACCTAAATATCTGTACCCCTATAATATCCTGAAATAAAAAAAAAAAACCATGGTGAGATAGCACCTCACACCTATTAGGATGGCTATTATCAAAAAAAGAAGAGATAACAAGTGTTGGTAAAGATTTGGAGAAAAGGGAACCCTTGTACACTGTTGGTGGGAATGTAAATTAGTACAGCCATTATGGAAAACAGTACGAAGGTCCCTCAAAAAATGACAAACAGAACTCCCAAATGATCCAACAATCCTACATCTAGATAGATATCTGAAGGAAATGAAATCAGTATCTTGATGAGATATCTGCAGTCCCATGTTCATTGTAGCATTATTCACAATAGCCAAGATATGGAAACAACCTAAGTGTACATCAACAGATGAATGAATAAAGAAATTGTGGAATACACACACACACACACACACACACACACACACACGGTGGAATATTATTCAGCCTTAAAAATAAGAAAATCCTGCCATTTGTGACAATGATGTGGATAAACTTGGAAGACATTAAGTGAAACCAGTCAGACACAGAATGACAAATATTGCTTGATATCACTTATATGTGAAATCTAAAAAAGTTGAATAGGGAAACAGAATAAAATGGTGGTTGTTTGGAGCTGGAAGGTGGGAGAAATGGAGAGATATCAGTCAAAGGATACAAACTTTCAATTATAAGATGAAAAAGTTCCAGGGATATAATGTACAGCATGGTAACTATAGTTAATAAATGTATTGTGTACTTGAAATTTGCTAAGAGAGTAGACCTTAAATATTCTCATTACACATGCACACAAAATGGTAACTATATCAGGTGATGGACATGTTAATTAGCTCAATTGTGGGTATCCTCGCACAAGATATACTTATGTCAAAATATCACTTTCTACACTTTAACTATATATAATGTCTCATTTGCCATACTTCCATAAAGCTTCAATGAAAAATAAAATTATATTAAGCTTCCAAAAAAGAAATTAGACTTTAGTCCACAACTCAAGTGACATCTCACAAATGGTTGACCTCTGTCCTAGGTAGGACTCACACAATTTTGCAAGATGAATAACCAAAGCAAAAGTCATCACAGGGTCACCAAAAGGGCCACATGGATTAGTTATAGAAAACAAGGCAAGGGTGAAGCACATAACCTAGCAATATTATTTTTTACCTTTCATTAAGCAGTGAAAAGTCTCTTATAAATGAAATTTTACTTGAGAAAGGCAATACATGATACAGATGAGCAGAGCTGCTTGGTCTGAAACAGGAGTGTGGGTGTGAGGAGTCAGCCTCCTGCTAACTTAACCCCCATCTCAATGTTCTGCTTCCATCCCTATCTCAGGGGATTCTCTGGAGTCCACAGGATTATCTGTAATCTTTTCCATATGATTAAAAAGGCACCTGGGGGATAGGGCCCTGTCTTCTCTCCTGTCCTGTGATATTCCATCTGCTATCTGGAATTCCTCCTCTCTTTCCTCGTGTCTAAAGATCCCATTCAAATCTCACCTCCTCTAAGGTGTCTCCTCAGGACAATATTGATCTTTCCTGTTGGATGATCAGTGCTTCTATTATAGCTGCAGGGATTGCATGTCTCAGGTATTCTGAGACAATCCCAATTTTTGATATTAGATCCTAATACGCTCTTGGATTTCATTTACTTGTCAGATCACATGTCAATTTTTGGTTTTGAAAATATGGTTTTCAAATAATTTATTGACAGTCTAGAACACATAGGGCAAGTGTTATGCACTTATATTAATTACCTCATTTAACTATTACAAAAACTCCGCAAGGTAGGTATGTGTTGGTCCTCCTTTTGTGATGAAGAAGCTGAGGCTACTCAGCTAGTAAGTGACTAAGTTAGGATCTACTCAGACCCAAGCTCTTTCCCTTATACCACTCTGCCTCCCACAGTGCTTTGCAGTGTTTGTCTGCATATCTAGGAAGTCTATTCTGGTAAATAAGGAATAAATACGTGCTCAATTGCTTAGAACTGAAAACATGGGGAAACTGTATATGAATTTATCTAGGCTGTGAATGGAAATATTCCCCTTTCGTGCTTGTATGAATCAGAAAAGAACTTTAGACATATTTAGTGCCATCTTAACTCGCTCTGGTGGTTGAAAGGCAAAGTGAATCCACTGGAATTTTCATTTTACTGGCAGTATGTGGGTAAGGAAACTGGCACAACAGATACTTCTCTAGGATTTGTGATGTCTGAGCCATGTGGGATTATCAGAACACAGTCTGGGATCAGTTCTACTCTGTTGAGGCCTTTCCTTGGCATCCTACATTACTCCTGGGAGACATAATATTGGGCTATTGTGGACCAAAACAAAACAAAGTGGCTGGCTATTACCAATGCCGCCTGATATCCAGGAGTCCTGCTACCTGGCTGTGCTTATAAGGAGTGGAGCAGGAGAGCAGCTCATGAGAGCATCTGAAGAAGGCAGGACAGGGGAAAGGAGCTGTCCAACAAGATGGAGAAGGAGCTATTAAGCTCCTTGCTGCTGTGCTATCTTCCTGGTGTTTGAAGCACAGTGTAAGTGCATTGTGAGGTGTCCAAGGGCCGTGATGTTCTGGCATTTGTGTCTATAGAGAAAACTCTCCTGAGTACCTACCAGGTGAAAAGTGTTGTGCTAAGACAGTGGGGGATACAGAGATGATTATGACACAATATTGCACATCAAGGTTCTTATAATCTAATATTAAATATTACTATAAACTACAATAAACTAAATGCTGTGGTTAAAGAGTTTTTAGGATGAAATCTGTACTTCATACCATATAGAAAAACCAATTCCTGATGGATTGTAGATTTCAATGTGAAAGGTCCAACTTTAAAAATATTGGGAAGAAATATGACTTTAAGATAGGAAAGAATTTCTTAAAGCACAAATACGCAGACAACACAGAATATTGACATATTTGATTACACAAAAATTAGGAATTTGATTTCATCAAAAGGTATAATAAAGAAAGGAAAAAGAGATTCCACAAACTGAGAAAAGGCATTTGCAACACATATAACCAACAAAAATTCAATATCCAGCAGGTTTAAAAATCAATAAGGAAAAGACAACAACAGAAAGTGAGCAAGCATCAACATATATATCACAGAAGAGGAATAGGAATGACTCAAACATGAAAAGATGTTCATTAGTAATCAGGAAGTAAATTAAAACCATAATGATACACTATTTCATATCCACCATAGTGATAGAAATTTAATATCAATTTTATTTCAAATGTTGACAAGGATATAAAGCAACAGGGACTCATGTACTGCACAGAGAAGTAGACAAAATGGTACAAACACTCTGTATGAAAATTTTCTGACATTATTTTGCAAATTTGATGTTGCTCAGACACCAAGATCCATCAAATCTACTCCTAGGAATATACCTGAGAGAAAATCTTGCACGTGTGTACCAGTAGGCCTTTATAAGAATGTCCATAACAGCATTGTTTTTAATAGTGAAAAAATTGGAAACTATCCTAATGACCATCAACAAGAAAATGGACAAATGGATAAATAAATTAATATTCATATAATAGAGAACTATACAGTAGTGAAGATGAATAAACTACAGTAATACACATTAACATGAGTGAATTTCACAAATTATGTTGAGCTATAAAAAATTAAGAAAGTACAATGTCTATAAAGTTTAAAAAAAAGTGATGCTAAACAATGTATTATTGAGGGATATAGCCATATGCAATAAACCACAAAGAAAAGCACAGGAATGATAAACGCAGAATTCAGTGGTGGAGTTCCTTCTGGAGGGAATGGGTGGGAGGGAGGAGACACAGGGAAGGCTTCAAATACACTGGCTTTGTTCTATTGCTTAAGGTGATTAGTGGTTGCATGGGCACTTACTTATTATCGCTGTTTAAACTGTCCATAATCTCTTTTCTACTTTGACATATTTCATAATAAAAATATAGCCGAAAATGTGCTGTTGGAGTGTTAATGAGAAAGGACTTCACATGAATGGGGATGGGAGTGGGAGATGAGAGGCTTCAAGGTATAGTCAGGACTGGTCCCTGAAAGATGAGTGGGGTTTTGAGAATAGAAATGGACAGAGAGAGAAAGTTCCACTTGGGAAGAACAGGATGAGGAAATACACAAAAGTGTGAAATGGCATCGTGTGGCCTGGAAGGAAACAGCAATGGTTAAAGTATATAAACTGGGGGAAGTGAATAGCATATAAGGATGGAAAGTTGCATTAGGCCAGGCTGTAAAAGGCTTTTAAATTTTTTTTTAAACTTGTATACATATTTAGATCTTGCCCTGCAAGCAAAGGCAGGCTGTTGAAGAGTTTTGAGGAAACAAGTGATTTGATTACACCTATGATTTAGGAATATAATTTTGGTAGTTGCATGAAGCATGAATGGGAGAAATTTGAGGCAGGTGGAACCCATCTGGCTACTGGAATAGTTCAGGATATCAAAGCTGAGGGTCTGTGTTGTAACAGGGGCAATGGAATGAAGGGAGTGAGTGTCTAATTTGGGAACTGACTTACATTTCCTAAATGTATCAATATGTGTCCATTTCCAGAAAGACACAGATTGAAGCAAGGTGGACTGGTTTCCTTCAGGCCAGCCAGGACCAATTAAGTAGCTAATTGTGAGCCCTGACTCAGCACTTGCCCCCAATCCCCTTTGATATAAGTACACCTCCCAGTTTCCCTTGCCCTTCCCTTTCTGGAGCCAGGAAGGCAATATTTGAAACTGACTTCTTTCCAATATTTATTAATCCTTCTTTTTGCTTACTTATATCTGACCTTAACTTCCCTTTCTGGGCTGTCATTCTTCTTCAAGTTGTCATACACAAGCAAAGTAATGTGAATAGTTTGAAGAGTCTCTTTTCCTTCCGCAAGAGATCAGTGTTGCTGATGCCATCCTAAAGACTAGTGGTATATTCATCCTATTGGCAGATAATTACACAAAGACATGAGACACTGAGATGCTGTAACAATAAGAACTTGTGGCTGGTTTGAAATGAAAAATTAGCGCCTTGGACATTCAGTAGGCAGCTGGAAATTCAGGTAGGCATTTAGGAGGAATGTCAGTCCATCCCTCTTGCCCCCTTGAGCTTGACCAAATAATGAGACATAAGCTGACCTTGGGGGTTGTGCTATTTTATTCAGGATCAAGCAGAAGTGATGGATCCCAATATAGAGAATGCATTTATTCTTTATTTGTATTATCTCCACTTGTATTTATTGAAAAGCAAGTATGTTGTCAAGGTGAACCATTCGGGAGTCAGATCTTTTCACCCTGGAGAAGGAGGCAGCGATATTCCACAGGCAGGAGCAATGCCATTTCTGTGTTCAGTACAGCAGGTGCTAGGAAGCAGTCACAGGGAAAGAGGGGAACACGGCCTCAAGGTGGTGACTGCCAACAAGGGCAGCACTCTTGGTGCACCCCAAAGAAGAAACATGAATAACTTGAGACTCACATTTAAGAATTGAGTACCTAGTTCTCAATATCTTTTGAATCACTCTGTTGTGCAAACAAAATCCCATGTGAATCAGAATCAAGGTGCATTTCATACCTGTTTTCTGATTAAAACAGAAAATGGAGGTTAACCGAGTGACCCTCTGCTCACCCGTCAGAAGAACTTTAGGTCTGGGGAAGAGAGAGAATGACAACGAATCTCAAGCAGATGACACATTTGCATGAACACTGCTTTGTAAAAATGAAGAGAGAAGAAATTTTAATTTATTCTCAGGTAAAGACAGAGAAATTATGCTTGGTATAAAAGAGGAAACTACCCTCACAAGTCTTCCCCTCATTGAAGAGGAAGTAAAATGTGTTTTTCAGATCAAGCAGTGGTTTGTAAATTTTCTCATTCTTTTCCATAGGCAAAAAGCCACCACAAAAACCCAAAAACCCAAACCCCCATGCATAATTAAAATCAAAGACTCTCCTCACTTCTAATTTATTCAATTTCTTCTATGGCTTTCCGTGCCAAGACGCAATCCTAACACTAACCCTTTGATTCCTTACCAAACCTTTAACTAGCCCTCATGGGAAGCTGCTTTTGAAATGGTTCAAAGTTGGGCAACCAATAGAAGAAGAAACAGAGCTGAGAAATGGAGACCTTCCCGTGAGGGATAATGAGCCCCTGAATAACTGACAATGGCGCTCCCCACGGCTCTCTTCTCTAATCAACGCAGCGCTCTCCCCTATGCCTGAAAGTAACTCGTGTAACTCATTTAACATGGTGCTCATAGGTCAGCTCTGAAAAGAAAAAGGTAATGGATTTGATCTTTGTGAGAGGCTTTTCTTTTCCTTCATAAAAGGCATGGAACAGAGCCAAATAAGAAAGGAAAAAATCCGAAGGACAATCTGAAGGATGATTCAGAGTGGTGGCTGGGAGACGCCTGGGCATCTGAGTGAAACCAGCTTCCGTGACATGTGAAGGTGCACACTTTACGCAGCGATGAGCCTTCTGGGTTGACTGAGTTTCAGCACCCAGACGTGATGAAACATTGGGTGGATGATCTTTGCAACGCAGGGCCCCTGAAAATGGTCTACCTGAGCCCATATGATTGCTTTATTTCTTCAAAGCAGTCAGATTGCTTTGTTTCCCTCTTAAGTGCTTGTTATCTCTCTCCTCTCATGCTTTCGATTTCATCAACCTCCTCAGCTCGTTTGTCTCCATTGACCTGGCGGGGCTTAGCTCTGCGGAGTTCGCATATTCTGCTGAGCCCTGGTTTCCCCATCATTTTGACTGCACTGCTGTCCTGCGTACCTTTCCTAACAGGCGCCGGCACACCTGTCTCGTAACCTTTATTCTGTCATGTTTTGCATACCCTGTGCTTTTGAAGTTCTTCATTATTTCCTGCTTGACCTTTGCTTTATTTCCATTCGTACCTTGTCATCCGTGTTTGGTGATACGGAGTTTACATATGAGGAAAACAAGTCTTGAAATGTCACACAGTTTAAGATTAAAAGCATTTTTTTAAATGATAGGCACACTAGAGTTTTACATACATAAGCTCACTGATACTGAAAAATCTTAATTAAATGTACACAAACAAGGGTGGTATGTTTACAGTGAGGCATTTTATAAAAAAAGTTGACTGTGAGTTTAACTGAATTTGCCACATATATTCATATTCACAGTTTCCTATGAGATCCCATGTCCTGTTCATCAGGTGTCTTGCTGGCCATGTACTTGGTGAGCACAGGTAGTTAACTTTCAGAGTTGGAAAACAAACCTGCAGTGTTCTGTACTGTGAAGGCTTCTGTTTACATGTTCATTGAGCAGTAAATATTTATCAAGTGCCTACCATGTGCACAGCATTGGAGAGCACAGAGCAACATGGTTCCTGCTCTTGCAGAGTTTATACTCTGGAGAGAGAGATTTCATAACACGATCAGACACATAAATGCAAAATTAGCGCTGTGATGCCACCGTGGAGATGTGCCTGGTGCTGTGAAAACTAATGACACACTCACATGACCTGACTGGAGAGGTGTCTCCTCTGAGGATGTGATGCTTGCGCTGTGATGAGAGGATGGGAGGAGTTAACCAGGTGAAGAGGAGAGGGAAGAGCATTTTGGGGAGAGAGAGCAGCACGTAGAAAAGCTGGGTGGGAGGAGGCATTGTGAAGTACCAGAGACGGAGAGACCATGTGGCAGGATAACTGAGACAGAGGGGCACGTGTGAGATGCGCTGGGAGGGGGGCTGGGGCCGGCACGTGGGGTGCCTGACAGATCAGATCAGGCCTTTTCAACCTTTTCCAGGGGACTGCGGGGAGGCCACAAACTGATTTGTATTTCAAAGCTTTCACAGTCTCTTGATATACATGCTTACTTAAAAGATGCTTTCTGTATCTCTATGCTTACAGTATTGAGTACAGTCACGCACCACATAATGTTTTGGGCAATGAGGGACTGCATATACAATGGTGGTCCCATGAGATTACAATACTGTATTTTTACTGTACTTATTCTACGTCTAGATATGTTTAGAGACACAAATACTTACCACTGTGTTACAGCTGCCTACAGTGCTCAGGACAGTAACATGCTGTACAGGTTTATAGCCTGGGAGCAATAGGCTGTACCGCCTAGCCTAGGTGTGTAGTAGGCTGCACCACCTAGGTTGGTGTAAGTCCACTTTGTCATGATCACATAGTGATGAAATTACCTAATTGGTGCATTTCTTAGAACTATCCCCATAGTTAATTGATACATGGCTGTATTTTAATAGTAGTTTAGGCCTTAAAGCAAAGAAGGGGGTGGAAGAATAGAAGAAAATTCACAAATATTGAACTAGGCATTTTGCCTTTCCTGGAAAATATTACTCTTATTTTACAGATCAGTAAAATTGACTCTCTGTTAAATAACTTGCAGGATGAGAACAAGCTGTCATTTGCTAGAGTTGACTCAACTGATCCTGCCAGCCGGGAGGATGCTTTCTCTCTGTCTCCTTGCATAGGTGTGGGCCCCAGAAGCTGCCAGAGGAGGCTGAATATTTGGTCGAGGTTACAGGCAGCTGTGAGCCCTGGGCAGGGTAACTTGTTCAGGTCAGAGCTAGACAGCCAGTGAGTTGCTCAGCCAGTATTTGAATATCGGGTCAGTGAGGCTCTTGCTCTTTTTACTATTCTACATTTCCTTTCAAGGAAGAAAGACAAGATGGAAAAAGGAAAGGCACCAAGACAGGAAGTGGACAAGAAAGTCACTAAGACAGGTAGATTTTCCCTCTAAGCAAGTCTTCAGGGTAAGGAAGAAACTGAGTGAGTTTAAGAGAGCTGATAGAGAAAGTATCTTAGATTAGCCGACTGAAAACAAATGAAGTGAATGCAAGTTATTCAACGTGCATCAATGAACAGAGGTTTAAAACTGAGATGGACCCACTAATGAGTGCACATCACTATTTTTACCCAAGTTTTTCCCACTGGGAAATTCTGTGCTTTTGACAGTTCTCTCGTTGTTAAGGGATTCAGCCTCACTGCTTAGTTTCTCTGGACCCAAGGGCATATTATTTCAAGACTGTACATCGTGCCATTCAATCCCAGAGGCAGGCTATGAGCAAGATATAAAGCCTCCAGGTAGGCAGGCCTGCATGTTTATGGCCCCGACAAGTACCTGGATCCTCTAGGAGACAAAGTGGGATTCCTCTAAGAGGTCACTAGGATCTGCACGCTACTAAATGTATTCCCTCCCAGAACAGAATCCTCTTAGATCTGGCAGGAGAAGACAAAGGTTAAGTAATTTGGGCCACCAAAATAAGTTTCTTAGGTGTGAAAACCACCATCTTTTAAATTTCAAAAACAACAGATCACAGATTTTTCTCAGCATGCACATTTCTGAAGCATTTTAAACATTTCCACATTAGTCTCTTCTCAAAGTAGACCAGGGCATACTGGAGCAGTTTTGATTGTCTGTGGTGGGGCCCAGAGCCTGCTGGTGTGGAGACCTCTTCACCCCTCCCTCACATAGTCACTCCACCTTCCCTTTGTTTTAGTATTTGCTTATAGCAGATGACAAAATAGTGTAGCTGTGAACCTCACATTGCCCGCAGACTTGTTTGGCTTGCACAGCATTTTTTAACTAAAAAATTTTTTTCAAGTCTGGCTAATTCTTAAAAATATCAAATTTTGGTTTCTTTTGAAAAATCAAGGACTTGGGAGGAGAAAGCCAGCATTCCTACAGGTCAACAGTTGGCCTGGTCTAGCAGCAGCCGCTTCTCAAGAGGGCTGGGGACTTTTCCCTCTTCACTCATGCACTTCCCTGCCTGGCCCCTGTGGGTATGTGAATTTGTGACCATCCTCTACCATTGTCGAGAGTGTGGGCCAAGCAGAGCTGCTACACTGCTGAGGTGGCAATGCATGGCAGGGGCTGAGGAGAAGACCATGCTTCTCTCTTCTCAGGACTCAGGAATGCATGTGGGAGCCCTGGGGATCACAGCACAGCCCCTTGACTGTGGAGTGAGTTCTCAAGCGGAGCTGTGGCAGTGGCAAGGACTCATTAGTAGCTTTGTGGGCAGGGGATGCAGGCGAGTGGGGACTGGAGTATGCTGCAGAATGACTGTAGTGAGCACCCTCTGGGGTCTCTCTGAAAGGGGGTCAACTGCGAGCTAGAAGACTGGAAGTAGTTGCAACTATCATAACTTGGTCATTAAAGGTAAATGTTACTTTAACTTCTGTTTCTAGTAGGATGGTGGGTTAGATACTCTAAACAACCTTACCATTACTGAATAGTTTAGAATCCTCTGACACCAAAAACAAAATGAGGGTCAAACTCCTGGGAGGTAAACAAGTACCAAAGGTAGCTTTCACTCAGAAAACACCTGCTGATCCCTGAGAACCCTGAGTTTTCATTTTGATGACTGGGCAATAATGATAGAAAATTCAGCTTAGGGGCTACAAGTGGGGAGGTTCTAATAGGAGACACCTGCATGAACTGGAACTCCAAAAGAGTATTCAAAAGAAGATTAAAAAATAGTGAGATAGAAAAAATGGAACTAATAGAAAAGGGGCAAAATAAAAT
The DNA here is from genome assembly GCA_963575035.1 of Avahi laniger. Lineage (NCBI taxonomy): Eukaryota > Metazoa > Chordata > Mammalia > Primates > Indriidae > Avahi > Avahi laniger. The sequence continues at coordinate 58,254 of CAUYSK010108690.1, forward strand.
ATTTATAAATAAAAATATAAGTAAACAAAATTAATGTAAATTTAATGAAATGACCTTGGTGAAATATATTGTTAAAAAATACAAAACCTAGGTTTATCCACCAGAGAAACACATAGTAAAAAGACAATGTTTGAAAGCAAAAGGGTAAAGAGACATAGCAAAGAAAACCAGCATACTTACATTAATACCAGAGAAAACAGACTTTAAAGCAAAAAACATTGACAGAGATATAGTAGGTCACTGCATAACGGTAAAGATTCACCTAAAAATTTGAAAAAATCTGAGTACCAAATAACATGGCTTCAAGACATACAAAGTGAAAACTGATAGCTCTTCAAAGAAAAATTTACAAAACTATTAGCAAAGATCTTTAAGAACTTAGCTTAGTATCTAATAGATAACATAGATAAAAATTGGTAAGAATAAAAAATAGTTGAATAGTATAATAATCAAGCTTCATCCAATGAACACAACCATACAACATTACACTCAACAGTTTCAGAATGCACATTCCTTTCAAGTACACATGGATCATATACAAAAAATGAATCCATTAAGCCAAAGACCAAGCTGCACCAAATTTGAAAGATTGAAATCACATGGAATCTATTTTCTAAAGACAATGGAATTATGTTATAATAGAAATCAAGAATAGAAAACGAACCAGAAAATCCCCATATACTTAGAAATAAAGAACAAAATCATCTATAAATCAAAGAAGAAATCATAGTAAAAATTAGAATATATTTAGAACTTAATGAAGATACTATGTATCAAAACTACAGCCTTGAATTGATACGTTATTAACAGAAATGAAGAAAGTCTGAGAATTACTGATCTAAGCATCCAACTTAAGGAGAAAGAAAAAGAACAACAGAGTAAACCTAAAGAAAATGGATGGAATGAAATATTAAATACAAAAACAGAAATGAAAAAGCAAGAGGAAAAATATGTAAGCTGATTCTTTGAAAAGAATAAAAGAAAATGGACTAATCTCTGGCATGATTAGTAAAGAAAAACAGAAAGAATACATAAAGAATAGTCAAATGAAAGGGAGGTCATATATACAAATACTCCAAACATTAAAAATAGGAGATAATATAAAAAGTTTGAAAACTAAGATGAAATAGGTAAATTATTAGAAAAAAAAGCAATTTGTCAGAATTGACTACAGAAGAAATAGAAAATTTTATCTTAGGCCACAAAACAAGTCTCAGCAAATTTGGAAAACTCGAAATCCTACCATGTATATTCTAAGACTACAGTGGAATAAAACTAGAAATTAATTCCAAGACAAACTCTCAAACCCACACAAAGTCATGGAAATTAAACAACCTGCTGCTGAATGATCCTTGGGTCAATGATAAATTAAGATGGACATCAAAAGATTCTTTGAACTGAAGGACAAAGGGGACATAAGTTTCAAAATCTATGGGATACAGTAAAAGCAGTGCTAAGGGAAAATTCATAACCTTAAATACTTACATCAAAAACACAGAAAGATCACAAATTAGTAACCTAATGTCACATCTCAAAGAACTAGAAAAAGAAGAAAAACCAAACCCAAAGCCATAAGAAGAAAAGAAATAACAAAGCTCAGAGTAGAACTAAAGGACATTTAAACAAACAAATAAACAAACAAAAATACAAAGGATACACAAAACAAAAATTGATTCTTTGAAAATACACACAAAATCTGTAACCACTAGCCAAATTAACCAGAAATAGAAGAGAAAGGACTCAAATAAGCTCGATCAGAATGAAAAAGGAGACATTACAACAGATACCACGGAAACACAAAATATCATCTGTGAGTACTACAAAAACCTTTACACAACTAGAAAACAGGAAATGGATAAATTCCTGGAAACATACAACCTCCTAAGCCTGAATCAGGAAGAAACAGAAATCCTGAACGGACCAGTAATGAGCAGTGAGATTGAGGCAGTAATAAAACATCTCCCAACAAAAATATTTCTGACCAAGAAGATTCACAGCCCAATTTTACCCAGACCTGTAAAGAAGAACTGGTACCTATCATAATATCCTACCTATTCCATAACATTGAGAAGGAAGGAATCCTCCCTAACTCATTCTATGAAGCCAATATCACCTTGATACCAAAGCCAAGAAAGGACAAAACAGAAAAGGAAACCTACAGACAAATATCCCTTATGAACACAGATGCAAAAATCCTCAACAAAATACTAGCAAACTGAATTCAACAGCAAAAACATAATTCACCATGATCAAATGGGTTTCATCCCAGGGGTGCAAGGATGGTTCAACATATGCAAATCAATAAATGTGATTCACCACACAAACAGAAGCAAAAACGAAGACCATATGATTGTCACAATAGATGCAGAAAAAGTATTTGATAAAATCCAATATCGTTCATGATAAAAATCCTCAACAAACTAGGCATAGAAGGAACATACCTCAAAATTATAAAAGCCATATATGACAAATTCCCAGCTAATATTATACTGAATGGGAAAATGTTGAAAGCATTTCTCCTAAGAATTGGAACAAGACAAGGGTGCCCACTGTCACCTCTTCTATTCAACACAGTACTAGAAATCCTAGCCAGAGTAATCAGGCAGGAGAAAGAAATAAAAGGCATGCAAATTGGGAAAGAGGAGATCAAGATATGACATTGTTGAAAAGGCAAAACTACAGAGGTCACAACATCACTGGTTTCCACGAGTTACAAGGGAGAGAGGAATGTATAGGTGAAGCACAGAGAATTTTTAGGGCAGTGAGAATACCTTATAAGATACTATAATAGTGGATACATGCATTACACATTTGTCCAAATCCATGGAATAACACCAAGAGTGAACCATAATGTAAACTATGGACTTTGGTTGATAATGATGTGTCAACGTAAGTTCATCAATTGTAAGGAATGTATTACTCTGGTGGGGAATGTTGATGAGTGAGGCTATGCATGTGCGGGGGGAGGGGGCATAAGGGGAAGTTCTGTACCTTCCTCTCAATTTTGCTGTGAACCCAAAACTGCTCTTAAAAATAAAAATGAAAAAAAAGGACAGCATTAAAAATGATTACAGAGCATGTATTCACTCAGCACGTGCATTTGTGTAAAATTTTAAAAATACTATATTCAAGAGCAAAAATAAAACATAAAAAGTGCCTGAGAATCAATCTAACAAAATATTTGCAGGTATGTTATGGAAAAAAATGATAAAACTTTATTTAAGCATTTTACAGAAAACCTAAATAAATGGATTCTATCATGTTAATGGATAGAAAGATTCAACATGATAAAGATGTATGTTCTTCTACATTTATATATAGATTCCAAGCAATTCCAATAAAAATTCTAATAGGATTTTTGAGAAACCTGACAAGCAAATTCTAAAATTAATATGGGAGGGTAAAGGCCCAAAACATCCAAATACTCCTGAAGAATTAAAATGTGTGTCTGGAGATGATCGAAGGTGCAGTTTCCCCATCAAAACTCAACACTCATTAAAAGGTACTTAAGTATAGCATTGATGCAGGGATAGACTAAGCAGTATGACAGTATAAAAAATTCATAAACAGACCATTGCATTATAGAAATTTTATTTATTATAGAGCTGTCATTGCAGATTGGGGGTGAAGAAATATTCAGTAAATGATGCTGTGACATTTGGTTATCCATATGGAAAAACAAATTATATTTCTACATTATAAAATACAGAGAAAGCAATTGTAGGTAATAAAGACTTAGATGTGAAAAGTAAAGCTGCAGAACTTTTAGAAGAAGGTATAGAAGAAGATGTCTAAGACTACGTGTTGGGAAATGATTTCTCAAACAAGACACAGAAAGAAGAAACTATAAAGGAAAAAGTTAAGTTAATTACACTAAAATTAAGATCTTCTCTTTATCAAAGGCATCATAAAGAAAGTGAAACTACAAGCCATAAACTGGGGTAAGATATTTGAGTCACATTAATTCATAAAAAACTATCACCAAGAATATATAAGCACTTCTAAAATCAATATGAAAAGAAGAAATATTCAATGAAAAATGAGGAAAAGATGCATATAGGCATTTTTATTTAAGAGGGAACATGAAAGTCCCATAAACATAAGAAAAGATGAGGAAAATCATTTGTAATCAAGAAATGCAAACTCAAACCTAAAAGAAGTATCATTTTCAACCTACCAGAATGAGAGTTTAAAAATCCGAAATACAAATCTTTTGAGGATGGGTAGTAAGGAAAACTCTTACACTGCTGGTATGAGCACAACTTTTTACAACCATCTAGGAAAATATTTTGATGTTACATAGTTAAATGGGCGCATTTCTAGGTATATAGTCTAGTCTAGAGAAAGTCTTGCATGGGTGCATCAGGAAAGTTGTTCAAAATTGTATTAGCTACAAAAAACTGGAAACAACCCAAATGTTCATTGATAAGAAAAATCTCAAATATCCATAGAATGGGAAAATAGATAGCTATTATAGATTGTAGCATATTCATATAATAGAATAAATTACAGTGGTGAAAAGAAATGAACTATAGCTTCATGCACCAACTTGGATAAACTCATGTACATAAAATATAAAAAGCCAACCACAGGGAAGAACATGTACAGTATGATTCATTTATATAAAGTTCACAAAGTATGCAAAACTAAATGATCTAGTTGAGTGATACACACATATGTGGTAACACTAAAGGAAGTGTTAAGTGCTTCTTTATTTAGGACGGTGGTTCCCTCTGGGGGCCAGAGATTGGGAGGAGAAGGGAATCACGGGAGATTGGTAATGTTCCACTTTTTAGACTGGGGTATGGATTGATGGGTGCTTCGATCATTGTTAGTATTTATACCTATTGCATATTTAGAAATATTCTTGTAAATGGTTTTATGTTTAGTAAAAACGATATATAAAATAGAATACTTTTGATTTGTAGTCACAGGCTAGTTATGTCTGGACCACAGAAGGAGAGGTGACAAATTCAAAAGAAGCTCATATCGGAGATTTTTGCTTTTCATTTAAAAAAAAAAAAGAGGGGTGTGTATGTTTTTTGCACATTGTTCAGTCTAACAAAATGTTTTAGGTCATTCCAAAGCCCATTGTAGGCAGACTTTTACGTCATGTGAGTTTCAGAAAGAAGGTAAACCATCTTGTAAATAAGCTTATGCGATGTTAAGTAGGTATACACAAATGTTAACCAGTTTTTAGAGGCTGAAGTCATAAAACGTGTTTGTTTTTTATCATAAAAAGTTTTAGGGAAACGGGAACTATATTACATTTGTATGAAACCAGGAAAATATTTTTTTAAGACCAAACTTGAGCTCTTTTCAGCTTCTCTTTTGACTTGACTCTCAGATTTTTATTTAAGCACTTAGAACTATTATACTATTCCTTCCCTTTAAATGTCTCTTGATTTCTTACATTCTCTGCTTCACTGAGCTTCGCCAGTATATAATTTTTTATGTTCATTATTTCTTGTCTGTGTTTTCTGTTTAGTTTCAGTTTTTAATTAGATTATATTCCTAAGAGTTTTGTACCAGAGATTTATTCATCACTTATGAAAATTTTCTCTCTTTCAACTTTACTACAGTATTTTGCAAACATAAAAACAGTCTTCTTTTTAGAAACAGATCCAGTAATATTTTCTAATAAGTTATATTTTTCCTTAAAAATCTGAATGTCAGTGGTGTTTCTGTTATGATATCAGCCTTCTTGAGAGACTGAAGAAGAACAGACACAATAATTATATGTTTCTATTTACCATTCCCCTTATTTCCTGCATTTATAGATTGGTATTTTGTCTGTTTTAATTGTCTGCTTTAATCAGTATTAATTGATGCTGAAAAACTATCTAGAAATTAAGGTCAAAATTTGCTATTCTCAATTTTTTTTTGATAAAATGAATACAGTAGTACTCCCTTGGTTATGTTCCAAGACCCCCAGCGGATGCCTGAAACCACAAAAAAACTAACACTATATACACTATGTTTTTTCCTCTACATACATAGCTATGATAAAGTTTAATTTATAAATGTAGCACAGTAAGAGGTCGACAATAACTAATAATAAAATAGAAGAATCATCACAATACGCAAGCATCAATACTCTTGTATTTTGGGGCCATTATTAAGTAAAATAAGGGTGACTTGAATACAACCACTGCAATACCGCAACGGTAGATCAGACAATCCAGGAGGGCTGCTAAGTACCATCTACAGCGTGGATATGCTGGACAGAGGGATGATTCCTATCCTGGGCAGGACAAGATTTCACCATGCTACTCAGAACAGTGTGCAATTTAAAACTTATGAATTGTTTATTTCTGGAATTTTCCATTCAACATTTTTGGATTATAGTTGACCTTGGAAGGAGATTTCGCCTGGAGGGCTTCTTAAAACACAACTTGTTAGGCCGGGCGCGGTGGCTCACGCCTGTAATCCTAGCTCTCTGGGAGGCCGAGGTGGGCGGATCATTCTGAGCTCAGGAGTTCGAGACCAGCCTGAGCAAGAGTGAGACCCCACCTCTACCAAAAATAGAAAGAAATTA
>CAUYSK010108691.1:0-23708 GCA_963575035.1 Avahi laniger
TTCTATATATTTTTAGTTGTCCAATTAATTTCTTTCTATTTTTAGTAGAGACGGGGTCTCGCTCTTGCTCAGGCTGGTTTCGAACTCCTGAGCTCAAACAATCCGCCCGCCTCGGCCTCCCAGAGTGCTAGGATTACAGGCATGAGCCACTGCGCCCGGCCTCTGGTTGCACTCTTGAGGGTGGCCAGGAGCTCTAATGGGCCTCTTGCAGCACCTGCAGGGGGTTTTAGACTGATGTGATCAGTAGGGAGGAGGAGGAGGAGGCCATTCAACCTGCTCTCCCCTCTTCTGAGACAGCCTGAGCTTCCTGTAGGACCCAGCCCTGGGGCCGTGGGGTGGGGATGGGATGGGATGGGAAAAATGGGGTCTCAGCTTTGGTTTACTTGGTCTGGTCTATCCTGCACAGAGGATGAGAAGGCTGAGGCCCGTGCGTTTGAGGAGGACCAGGTGGCAGGGCGCCTGAAGGAGGATGTGGTGAGTATGGAGGGAGAGTGTGGGGCAGGGGTGGGGCTGGTCCTGCCCACAGGACCTCACCTCTGTCCTCCCCATGCAGCTCGAGCAGAGAGGCAGGCTGCAGAGGTCAGTGGCAAAAGAGGTGAGTGAGCACAGTCCTTTGGTGTAAGTTGGAGGGCACTGGGGGCTCCACCTGTGTTGGTGGGCAGATGGCTCCATGGGGGCTCAAGCTGTGGGGTTCTTTGCTCTGGAGCATGTTGGACACTTGGGCAGATCAGGTCAGGCAGGGTCTGATCCTTGCAGTAGTGGCTCCTGTTTACCTTCTGGCCAGGGTGGGTGGGAAAGGCCAGTGTTGGTGGGGGGTGGTATCTTCATGTCCCCAGCCACAGTGACCCAGCCCTTGTCTGCCCAGATCCAGACCCCTGCCCCGGCTGACATTCGAGTTTTACGGGGCCACCAGCTTTCCATCACGTGTTTGGTCATCACTCCCGATGACTTGGCCATTTTCTCCGCCGCCAAAGACTGCAGCATCATTAAGTGTGAGTGAGTGCCTGGGGCAGCTGTAGCCCCAGGGCACATCTGGAAGGGTTGGCCTGGGGAAGAGGCAGTGGTCATGGCAAACAGAGCCCTGATGGGGAGAAGCCTTTGTAGCAGGTTTGCTCCCAAAGAGGTGATTTCTGGGTGACAGTGGAAGCTTCTGCCCAGCAGTGGGGCTTATGAGCTCCCTGTCCCTAGAGATAGTTGAGCAGGATGATGCTTTGGTAAGAATTGACACCGCAGATGGATGGTTGGATCAGAAGATGTTCGAGGCTCTGCACAGTCCTGTGATTGAGTCCCTGGTCCTTCTGGGTTCCTGACATCCAACAGCTGAGCACTATCCTTGTCTACCCACAATAGTAACAGGAAGAAGTCACATCATCAATCCCAAAGCACCTTTTTTTTTTGGAGACAGAGTCTCACACTGTCACCCTAGTTAGAGTGCAGTGGTATCAGCCTAGCTCACTGCAACCTCAAACTCCTGGGCTCAAGCCATTCTCCTGCCTCATCCTCCCACGTAGCTGGGACTACAGGCATGCGCCACCACACCTGGCTAATTTTTCTATTTTTGGTAGAGATGGGGTCTCACTCTTGCTCAGTGCTCAGGTTGGTCTCGAACTCCTGACCCTAAGCGATCCTCCCTCCTCAGCCTCCCAGAGTGCTAGGATTACAGGCATGAGCCACTGCCCCTGGCCCCAAAGCACTTTTTTTTTTTTTTTTTTTGGACAAGAGTCTTGCTTTGTTGCCCTGGTTAGAGTGCCGTGGCATCAGCCTAGCTCACAGCAACCTCAAACTCCTGGGCTCAAGCAGTCCTTCTGCCTCAGCCTCCCGAGTATGTGCCACCATGCCCGGCTAATTTTTTCTATATATATATATATTTTTAGTTGTCCAGATCATTTCTTTCTATTTTTTAGTAGAGATGGGGTCTCACTCTTGCTCAGGCTGGTCTAGAACTCCTGACCGTGAGCGATCCACCTGCCTCCGCCTCCCAGAGTGCTGGGATTACAGACGTGAGCCACCGCGCCCGGCCCCCAAAGCACTTTTGCATCTTCTCTCTTTGGGCTTCATGGCTGCTTTTTGGGATTATTGTCCCCACTTAACAGATGAGGAAACTGAGTTGATTTGTCCAAAGGCTCACAGTGGCTTGGACCTGAGTCCAAGGCTTTTTCCATGGTCCCTTTGTCCATGCTGCCCCTTGAGGGGTTTGCCAGCCAGCCCTGTCCCTCAACGCAGTAACCTCTCTCCCACCTCATGACAGGGAGCGTGGAGAGTGGACGGAAGCTGAATGTGATTCCTCGAGCCAAGAAAGGTGCCGAGGGACAGCCTCCTGGCCATAGCAGCCACGTGCTCTGTATGGCCATCTCCTCGGACGGCAAATATCTTGTAAGGCCAGGTTGGCCCAGGGGGCAGGTGCGAGGTCTGGGTGCATGGTGGGTGTCTGTGGTCATTGTCTTCAACCCCACAGGCCTCTGGTGACCGCAGCAAGCTCATTCTCATTTGGGAGGCCCAGAGCTGCCGGCACCTGTACACCTTCACGGGACACCGGGACGCCGTGTCGGTGAGGAGCTGCGCCTGCCTTGGTGGATGTTTAGCAAGCACCTGCTGAGTGGGCCAAGCTCGGTGCTGGGCCCCTGGGGTCCCCGTCCTCAGGGAACCTGCACTGTGGGGTAGTGAGCGGTGCCATACAGGACATAAACATGCTGAAGGGAGGGGGAGTGGCTGGGGGAGACCCAGTGGAGCCTGCGCAGGGACCAGGGAGGGCTTGAGAAGTCTGCATCTGTGTAAGGGCAACCGGGCACGTGAGCGCCCCACAGAGTGCTCTCGGGGCAGCTGGCCCCCTGTGCCACGCGACCTGCTTTTCGGGAAGTACCCTCTGGGCCCAACCTCTCTCTCAGCTGCTGTAGTCCAGGTTCCCTTTTGCCCTCTCTCCCTGCACCCTCAGGGGCTGGCGTTCCGCAGAGGCACTCACCAGCTCTACAGCACGTCCCACGACCGCTCTGTGAAGGTGTGGAACGTGGCGGAGAACTCCTATGTGGAGACGCTGTGAGTGTGCGAGGGGAGGGGGATGCAGATGTGCGCATGGGAGCTCACGCGTGACCTCCTGCCTGCTCTGTCTTGCCCTCCAGCTTTGGACATCAGGACGCAGTGGCTGCGCTGGATGCCCTGAGCCGGGAGTGCTGTGTGACAGCTGGGGGCCGGGACGGGACTGTTCGTGTGTGGAAGATCCCCGAGGAGTCCCAGCTTGTCTTCTATGGCCACCAGTAAGGCGGCCTGCTGTGCCAGGTGGGGGCTGCATGGGCTGGGGCTAGGGGTGGGGTTAGGCTGTGCCCCTTACAGCCCCTTTTTCTAGGGGCTCCATCGACTGCATCCATCTCATCAACGAGGAGCACATGGTGTCAGGTGCAGATGATGGGTAAGAGCTGCCTTTTTGATGTCCCCAGCCACTGCTGGTGCTCCTGAGCGCCTGCTGGTTGCCCGCCAGGCCCTGAGCGCACCTCGTAGAATCCCCCATGGGGGTGCTCTCATAACTCCTTTTCTTTTTTTTTTTTTTGAGACAGAGTCTCACTCTTTTGCCCGGGCTAGAGTGAGTGCCGTGGTGTCAGCCTAGCTCACAGCAACCTCGAACTCCTGGGCTCAAGTGATCCTTCTGCCTCAGCCTCCCGAGTAGCTGGGACTGCAGGCATGGGCCACCATGCCCGGCTAATTTTTTCTATATATTTTTAGTTGGCCGATTAATTTCTTTCTAATTTTAGTAGAGGCGGAGTCTCGCTCCTGCTTGGGCTGGTCTCGAACTCCTGAGCTCAAACAATCTGCCTGCCTCGGCCTCCCAGGGTGCTAGGATTACAGGCGTGAGCCACCGCGCTTGGCCCGTAACTCCTTTTCATAGATGAGGACACTGAAGCAGAGAGCTCGGTGACCCTGTCCACCTCCCACGGCTGGTGTGTGCCTTTGATCCCTCCCTGCGGTGTGGCCTTTCTCTCCTGCCCCTGGCCCTTCACTGACTGTACGCCATGTGCACAGCTCTGTGGCCTTGTGGGGCCTCTCCAAGAAGCGGCCACTTGCCCTGCAGCGTGAAGCTCACGGGCTGCGGGGGGAGCCAGGCCTGGAGCAGCCCTTCTGGGTGTCGTCGGTGGCAGCCCTACTTAACACAGACCTTGTGGCTACAGGTGGGTGTCCTGTAAGGCAGGGAGGAGGGGTCGCAGGGTGGGCTACTCTGGGGGTTGCTGACCATCCCTGTCCCCCCAGGCTCCCACAGCTCCTTCGTGCGGCTTTGGCAGTGTGGGGAGGGCTTCCGGCAGCTTGACCATCTCTGTGACATCCCCCTGGTGAGTGGGGCTTGAATGCTCAGCCTATCTTTGCCACATTCCTGAGGCCCCTGGAGCTTATGGCTTCTGGAATTAGCCCTTTAACATCTTTCCTCCTGCCAGAAGGGATCCCCTCAGGGCAGGGTCAACTCCTGGCACAGGGCCTGGCAGGAACTCTCCCTCCTCTCCCTCTTCCTCTCCTCCGCTGTCCTGGGTCCTGTCCTGGGTGCTGGGGTACAAGGGAACAGCGTGGGCAGAGGCACGGAGGCCTGGTGCTGTGATTGGTTCTACACGGCTGGTGCCAGATGGAGCGTCTGGCTGGCGTGTGTGGGCCTGACCATCCACATTGCGGTGACCGGGGGGAGAGTGGCAGGATCTGTCAGTGACGTGTGCTGAGAGTGCAGGGCCTGGGGCAGTGATGACGGCCATGGGGTCTGCAGAGCCCCACAACCAGGAGCCAGGCCTCAGGCCACGCCCTTAACACACTTGGCAGATGCTGTCTCCTTAGTCCTCAAAAACTCTTGGACAGCCTGTGTTCTCCTTGCCCCCATCTCACGGATGTGGAGCCTGAGGCCCTGATGGGTGGAGGGCTGGCCCACGCCACTAAGTAGCAGGAAGCAGAGCAGGGATTTAACCCAGGCCTGGTAAGGCCAGGCGCTTGACCGATGGTGGGGGCTATGGGGGAGTGGTGGTCTGATGTCTTACCATGTTGTTCCTCTCTTTCCTCAGGTGGGTTTTATCAACAGCCTCAAGTTCTCCAGCACCGGGCACTTCCTGGTGGCTGGGGTCGGGCAGGAGCACAGGTTTGTGGGGACCCTCGAGGGTGAGGGGCAAGGTGGCACTGGCTGGGCAGCGGGGTGGGAATGGGGGTGGGGACTGGGTGGGGGCTGGGCATGTCTCAGCCCATCCTCTCGTCCCCCTGCAGGCTCGGCCGATGGTGGCGGATCAAAGAGGCTCGGAACTCTGTCTGCATCATCCGGCTCCGCAGGGCCCCTGCTGTCCCAGCTGCCCCAGCCGCTGGCTCCTGACACTCTTTCCTCTCTATTTAAGGCCTTCCCAGGCTGTATCCCATCCGCTTTGTATTAAAGCCTCCTTTTTTGGGCCTTGTCTCTTGCAGCTTCCTGAGGCATGGGTGCAGCGGGGACTGTAGGTGGGAAGAGGCCTGGGGAGGGACAGGACTCCAACAGTCGCTCAGCTCTGCCCTCTGCTGCTCGAGGGATTTTATCCTGCTCCAAAGAACTTGGGATGGAGACCTCAGCTGGCTGCTGGCTGCTGGTCCCTGAGCATCCTGCACGAGCTCGTCAGGCTAGCTCCCCAACCTCCGCTCTGGGCTGGCAGGGGCCAGAAGCCGTGGCTGTCCAGTGTGTGTAAGCGCTGGGGCCGCGGTCTGACAGCTAAACTGAGCACAGCTGGCTGCACGTCAGCCGACTTCCTGACCCAGGCCAAGCCAGGAAGCTGGAGCAGACAGACTGCCCCTGAGGTGTGGGGGTGGGGGTCTGGAGTAGGGGTGGGACCCTGTACTGGGGGGCTTAGGGTCACAGTTGGGAGGAGCTCTGCCTTTGGTCCAAATGACAGAGCAAGGCTGCATCTCCCATCACAGCAAGGACCCTGCCTGGTAAATGTGTCCCCGGAATGTTCACTGTCACTGATTTCACCAACTGGGTAATTCATGCCTGCTGTGGGAGAATGTGGAGAGGTGGGCTGGAGGTGTAGAACAATGAGGTCCCCTCCTCTCGGGAACATGAGAAGGGGGTGTTCAGGAGAAGCCCTTAGCCCACTGGGCCTAGCAGCTGAGCCTCTGAAGGGGTGGTGTAGTCCCCTGATAAGAGGAAGCCACAGCCTCCTCTCCTGCTCCTGTGCTCATGAGGTTCTCTCTGCCCCCTCACACGGACCTGTGCCTGCAGTTGTCCTCCTGGGGCCAGAGGGGCCAGGTTCAGACTGAGCCCCTGAAAATCCTGTTAAGGGTCAGAAGATATAACTCATGTCCTGCCTCAAATTGAGCTCAGCGATGGCATAAACATACCTCCTAAGTGATGTCACAAGCAACACAGAAAAGCCCCTGAACACGTGAACCCTTACCTATTAGTACATTCTCAGGGAATGAAAACTACCCTTGGAAGTGAAAGGGAAAATAATTTCTCATGTAGCTTCTATCCTTCTCAACCTTGCTCTGCTGGGGCTTCCTTGCTGTAGTTGGATTCAGAGGTCCAGGCTTGGATCTGGCACTTCTATCACATTTGACTGGCCAAAGTCAATGGCAAGCCAGCCCAGATGCAAGGGAAAGAGACTCCATCTCTTGATGGGCAACTGCCAAGTCATATTGCTAAGGGTACAGAAACTGGGGACATTTCTACAATGAATCCACCACCTATGCTACTGCCCAGTCCAGAACATCACTCCCTCTCCCTCCTATGAGAGCTGGGGTCTTCTTCCTCCTGAGCAGAGGATGTGGTTATGGCAACCTCAGACTCTGATGGTCTAGGAGGAGTCAGGGACGAATGAATAGACCCTAGCCTGCTGGCCACACAGGAGGGTGACATGACAGATGAGCAGCCAGTAGCCACTCTTCCCTCCTGACTGAGCCTAGGCGCAAGGTCTCTGACATGGCCCCCCCACCACTGCCGCCGCCGCCATTGGCACAAACCCCTGTACTGCTCTTTGGGGGAATCGCTCATCAGTCCTGACTTCAAAAGGGAAACAAGACATCAGGGAGGTGAAGGCAATAAGGCTGCTAACCCACCTTCCCAGGATGGGCCCGGGGCCTGCACTCTGGCTGTCATCTTTCTTGCAGCCCTGAGATGCACCCTCTGATAGCAGTAGTGAGGGTTGAGGCCCGCCAGGTATTCATTTCCATTTCCTTCTGGAAACAGAAGAATTTCTCTTAGAAAATGATCCTTTCCCTTTTGTAGCATATCCATCCATCCATCCATCCATCTGTTCTGGAAAACTTTATTACAGAGTTCCAATAACCCCCCAGCTCCTGTTCTAGGCCATGGAGTTACAGAAAGGGAGAAGAAAAAGTTCCTCCATTCAAAAAGCTTCCCCTCTCTGGAGGCCATAAAACATGTAAACAAGCAGGCTGGGCGCAGTGGCTCACACCTGTAATCCTAGCACTTTGGGAGACCGAGGTGGGAGGATCACTTGAGGCCAGCAGTTTGAGACCAGCCTGAGCAAGAACGAGACCCCATCTTTACAAAAAAAAAAAAAAAAAATAGAAAAAATTAGCTGGGCCTGGTGGCCGCACCTGTAGTCCCAGTTAATCTGGAGGCTGAGACAGGAGGATTGCTTGAGTCCAGGAGTTGGAAGCTGCAGTGAGCTATGATGAGGCCACTGCACTCTAGCTGCACAGCAGAGTGAGACTGTCTCCAAAAAAACCCCAACCAACCAAGCAAACATGTAAACAAGCACACATGTAATGCCAGTTTAGGTGATTGTTATGAAGAGATAAAGCAGAGTAAAAGGACAGAAACTGGGGCAAGTGGTCTGTAAGGTCTGGAGAAATGACATGGAGTGAGACCCGAGTGACGGGAAGATCTGGAGGAAGAGCATCCCCAGACTTGGAATAGCCTGTGCAAAGGCCCCGAGATGAGAGAAGCAGAGGGGTGGCTGCTGTGGCTGGTGCAGACGGTGGGAAGGCGGGGAGTGAGCTGGAGAGGTCACAGGGCCAGTTCAGCTGGGGCCTCAGGGTCATGGAAGGCCCTGGGATTTCATTCAAATGCAGTGGGAAGCCATGCGAGGGTTGAGAGCAGTGATTGCCTCTGGATCACATTAAAAAGAGAAACAGCCCTCTGGCTGCTGTGTGGGGAGTTGATTAGGGGCAGGGGCTTGGGGGAAGAGGGAAGGCCAGCTAGGAAGAGCCAGCAGTAGCAGGTAAGAGCTGAAGGTGTGGTGAGAGGACGGCAGTGGCAGTGGGGACGTGACGCTGAGCAGGTGCTATGTGCTTGGAGGTAGACAGGGCAGGTCTTGCCGACAGGTGGGTTGTGGGATGTAAGAGAACAGTGGGCCGTGGTGATGTTTGGTGAGATGAGGAAGCCCAGGTCGGGGAGAAGAATGGGAGGGGTGAGGGCTTGGTCGAGGACATGTCACCTTTGCAGTGTCTGGTAGACACAGGGAAGCTGAGTAGGCAGTGAGCCCAGTGCTGTTTGATAACACCTGGGAAACCATGCGATTCTGGGGGCAGACCACCCCGATTCAAGGGTGAGTGTGGGACCTTTCCCCAGCCTATTGCATTATCAAATTCCTGTAGTTGTGATGATTGTTTTGGGGGTGGGCACATGAATCTTGTTAATCCAGTGGGAATCAGACTTGGGACTTTAATTTGGAGCTATTGAGAGGAGAAATAGCTCCATGAGGATGCGGCGGGAGCTGTGGGCAGCTATTCTGCCACCACGGTGGTGGGGGGATCTGCTGGGAAAAGGACAGAGCGTGAGAGTGAGAATGAGCCAGGACAATATCGCTTGGACTTCTGGGTTCAGCTGTGCCTCTGCTGGCCAGTCCCCCTTTTGAGGAAATCTGAGTTTTTTCTCACTTGCTCCAGAATGGTTCTTGACTATTAGCAGACTAACAAGTATGGTCACAGTTCGAAGATGAGGTGAGGACGCAGGAAAGAGGGAGAAGGGAGTTGGTGTGGGGACACAGTTGAGGTGTCCCCACAGCCTGAATAAGCCACAAGGCATGCTAATGAATGAGACTCTAAAAGTCACTCCTCCACTGACCATGTGCAAAAGCTACAGCTCTGAGATCCAGCAACCACGTGGAAAGTCACTGCAGCAGGCCTCTCACCAAAGGGGGCAAACGTGGGTTCCCTTCCTGCCTCAGACCTCCACCACCCACAGTGGGGCAGCACCAGGAAGGAGTGAGGGTAGGCACTCTTGGAGCAGCTACCCCACTCACAGTCTTGGGGTGCTGGGGCCCAGCTGGGTCACATGGGGTCCTAGAATCTTCCTCAAAGATCCACTTCCCAGGGCTTCCTGACTGGAGAAGCGTACGGACAGAACCTCTGGGCAGAGGTGATAAGACAGGTGACAGCTGGTGCAGAGAGGGGTTGGCTGCCAGCTCTTCTCCAAGTGTCTACTCCCCTGCCCTGCCCTCCCCTGCTAATTCACCACATCCCTGCCTCATCTCTCTCCTCCCCACCCCTACATTTTCAGTGCTTGGGCATCTGGTTGCTGTCCAATTCTCAGTGCTGAATTCCACCTTCCCCAGTGAGAAACACCAGGGATCAGGTGAGGACCACTTTGGAGGCATGAAAGGGGCCATGGGGTTTCTCAGGGTGTGGAATCCACCAAGTCAACCCCTGGGTCCTGCAGGGCAGGCAGCTGTGCCAGGGTCTGCATATGAGGGTCACTTATCTGGGGGTGGGGGTGGAGCTGCCGCAGAAGAAATGTCTGAGGCAGGGGCCAGTGGGAGGGGCCCTCTTAGCACAGCCCACTCCCAGGAGACCCACTCACCCCTCTGCAGGCCGTGGGCTGTGAGCACATGCAGAGGGCTGATCCCATTGGGACCCTCACTGACCCTGCTTTCTTCTCTCCTTTCTACCCCTCCCTGAAGGGGTCTACTGAGGACCTCTGGGGGACTCTGGTAGAGAAGGGGAGAATGGTGGAGGTGGCGTGGGAGGATGGGGAGAGGCCCTGGGATGCTAGTGCTTCTGCGCCAGAGGCCACCCAGTGCTCCTGAGGGTGCTTATATCTTGTTCCCTGTGCTGCGTCCCTTAGCCCAGCCTCCAGGAGGCTCCCCCAGCACCTCCCCACCAGGTACCTCACCCAGCACAGCCCCAAACCCCACCTTGGATGGTGCCACCCCTCTGCTCCTCAGCCCCTGTGGTGGCTCCTCCCTGCCCCCTGGCCGGAGTCTGAGCTGGTCCTGGTGGCTCTGAAGGCCCCAGCACCCTGCTGCCCCCAGGTTCATCATGTCCGCCAGTGCCCCAGCCCTGGGCCTCTTCCCTGTTTGGGTCTCCCTCCTTCCTGGGCTCCAGCCCTCTACTTACCCTAGACTCAGAATGTGAGATCTTTTCTGTGCTCTTGGAGTGGAGGGACCTTCATTAATTTCTTTGTTTCTCAAATGCATAGACCAAAATAAGAGAATCCTGATTGCTCTGCATTGTCCGTAAAATTTACGTGAAATAAACTTGTTTGATGTGATTATGAAGCTTTTAAAATTTTAAAAATTATTGTGTAGTAAAATTGACTTTTTTGGTATAGTTCTGTAAATTATACATTTTAATACACATATAGATTCGTATAATCATCATCACAACCAAGATATAGATCAATCTGTTACCCTAAGAAACTTCCTGTGGTGCCACTTTGTAGTCAAAACTTTCCCATTGCTAACTAACCGCTGGCAGGCACTGATCTGTCTGAGAATGTCACATAAATGGGATCATACAGTATGCAACATTTTGAGACTGACTTCTTTGACTCAGCATAGTGTCTTTGAAATTCATTCATATTGCTGCATTTTTCTTTTCTTTCTTTTTTTTTTTTGAGACGGAGTCTCACTCTGTCACCTGGGCGTGAGTGCTGTGGCATCAGCCTAGCTCACAGCAATCTCAAACTCCTGGGCTCAAGCAGTACTCCTACCTCAGCCTCCTGAGTAGCTGGGACTAAAGGCAGGCGCCACCACACCTGGCTTATTTTTTATTTTTTGTAGAGACAGGGTCTTGCTAAGTTGCCCAGGCTAGTCTCAAACACCTGGGCTCAAGTGATCCTGATTCCTCAGCCTCCCAAAGTGCTAGGATTACAGGCTTGAGCCACACCCAGACCTAATAGTATTTTAAAGAAACTTGAAAAGATGATATTTTCTATTTGTCCACATAATTACTTCTCCTGGGGCTTTCATCCCTACCTACTGCCCTGAACTTCCATCTGGGATCTTCCTTTAGCATTCTTATAGTGTGAGTCTACTGGTGATAAATTCTCTCAGCTTTTGTTTTTGTGAAAATGTCTTTATTTCACCTTCATTAAAAAATCAAAGTATAATTTATATACAGTGAAATTAAGACACTTAAATGTGCAATTAAATGAGTTTTGAGAAATGTGCACATC
Organism: Avahi laniger; assembly: GCA_963575035.1. Lineage (NCBI taxonomy): Eukaryota > Metazoa > Chordata > Mammalia > Primates > Indriidae > Avahi > Avahi laniger. The sequence goes on from CAUYSK010108691.1 coordinate 11,342, forward strand.
ACACAGTCCACCCCTCATCAAGGTACAGAACATTCCTGTTGCCCCAGCAGTTCCTCTGTGCTCCTTTCCAACCATCCTCGACTCCCAGAGGCAACCGCTGTTCTGATTTCCTTTCGGATACATTAGTTTTGCATGTTTTAGAACTTCAAAAATATAAATGGAATATAAAAAAAATATATACATGGAATTATACAATACGTTTTGTTTTGGGTCTGGCAGTTTTTTCTACTGAACATAATGTCTATAAGATTTATCCATGTCATTACATGTATCATGAGTTCTTCACTTTTTACTGTCCAGTGGTATTTCATTTTATGAATATACCATAATTTATTTATCCATTATCCTATTTATAGATCTTTGATTTCTTTTCAGTGTTTGACTATTATGCATATAACACTATGAACATTCCTGTACACATCTTTAATTGAAGAAAAAAAGAAAAATGAAATAGCCAAATTAATTTTCAAATTAGTTATATCATCAGAAATATATGAGAGTTTCATTTGCTCTACATCCTTGCCAACATTTGGTATTCTTCAGTTTTTTTCTTTCATTTTAGCCATCATAATGGATGTGCAATGGTATCTTATTGTGGTTTAAATTTGTCTTTCCCACCCAGGTGCAGTGTGGCTCACACCTGTAATCCTAGCACTCTGGGAGGCGGAGGCAGGGAGGATTGCTTGAGCTCAGAAGTTCGAGACCAGCCTGAGCAAGAGCGAGATCCCGTCTCTACTATAAATGAAAGAAATTAGTCAAACAACTAAAAATAGAAAAAATTAGCCGGGTGCAGTGGCACGTGCCTATAGTCCCAGCTACCTGGGAGGCTGAGGCAGGAGGATCGTTTGAGCCCAGGAGTTTGAGGTTGCTATTAGCTAGGTTGACGCCACAGCACTCTAGCCCAGGCAAAAGAGTGAGACTCTGTCTCAAAAAAAAAATAAAAATAAAAATAAATAAATAAATTTGTCTTTTCCTAATGACCAATGATTTTGAGTAAATTTTCACGTGTATAGTGGCCATTTGGATATTGTCTTTTACAAATTATTGGTTTAAGCCTTTTGCCCATTTTTATTAGGTTGTTTGTCTTTTTGTTATTGAGTTGTAGAAATTCTTATAATCTGAATATGAGTTCTTTGCCAGATATATGTATTTTGAGTATTTTTTCTTCCAGCCTGTAGCGTAAGTGTTGTCTTTTGATGAACAGAAGGTTTTAATTTGGACAAAGTTCAATTTATCAGTATTTTATGTTTAGTGTTTTCTGTGTCCTAAGAAATCTTTGTCAACTCCGAGGTCACAAAATAATTCTTGTAAGATTTCTTCTAGAAGCTTTATAATTTAGCTTTTGTTTAGGTTTTGTTTAGGCGATGATCTATCTTGAATTAAGTTTTTTGTCCATGGTGTTAGGGGTCAAGATGTTTTTTTAAAATTGAAAAATTCAGGCAAGGTGTGGTGGCTCACGCCTATAATCCTAGGACTTTGGGAGGCCGAGGCGGGAGGAAGGCTTGAGCCTAGGAGTTCAAGACCAGTCTGAGCAACATAGTAAGACCTCATTAAAAAAATAAAAACATTAAAAAAATTAGCCAGGCATGGTGGTGCATGTTTGTTGTCCCAGCTACTTGGGAGGCTGAGACAGGAGGATCACTGGGATCTAGACGTTCGAGGTTATAATGAGCTATGATGATGCCACTGCACTCTGGCTTGGTGACAGAGTGAGGCCCTGTCTCTAAAAAAGAAAGAAAGAAAAATGCATTTCCTTTCTGCATTGAATTATCTCGGCACATTAAAAAAAAATCAGTAGACTATTTAAGTGTAAGTCTTTTCCTGGCTTTTCTCTTCTGTTTTATTGATCTGTTTGTCTTTCCTTATACCACACTGACTTGATTACTATAACTTTATAGTGAGTCTTGATATGAGATAATGTAAATCCTTCACTATTGTGTTTCTATATCAAGAATTTCCCAACTGTTCATTGATGTATGAAAATACAGTTGATTTTCATATATTGCCTTTGTATCGTGAAAATTTTTAGATGCTTTTAAAAAATTTTAAACAGCTTTATTGGGATATAATTCACATACCATACAATTCGCCTATTTAATATGTACAATTCAATGGTTTTTAGTATACTCACAGATAGGTACAGCCATCACTGTGGATATCTTGCAAGCTTGCTGAATTCCTTTATAAGTTTTAGTAGTTTTTTTTTTTTGGTAGATTTTTTTGGGGAAATTTTTATGCATATAATCATATTGTTTGTCAATAACACAGTTTCATTTCTTTAAACAAAAATTTTAAGGCATTTTATTTCTTGCACTGGCTAGGATCTTTAGTATATTGTTAAATAGAAATGGTAAGAGCACATTTTTTTTTGTTTTATTTACATATGTTGTTTTTGAAGGATATTTTCTTGAGTGTAGAATTTTAGGATGGTTGGCTCTTTTTCCCCCTTTCTGTTTCTTTCTTTCTTTTTTTGCCCACGCTGGACTCAAATTCCTGGGCTCGAGCGATCCTCCCGCCTCAGCCTCCTGTGTAGCTGGGATTACAGGTGTGTACCACTGCCCCTGGCTTCTCTCTTCTTATCTCTCAGTGAGCTGATACCCACCATTTAGGTTGTGAGGAAAATGGGGATTATCCTTCCAGATAACGAAACACAAGACTTTCACGACTATGTGTGAGTGTTGGGAGTAGGGGAAAGGTAAAAAACTGACTAGTGTTACAACCAAGACCTGTACAACATTATCCTTCTCAAACAGGCACATGCCACACACTCTCTGTCACACACTCCCATTTCCCACGTCCGTCAGTGTATTCCTGTCTCCCCCACCCCTCCCCCATGAACTTCACGCCGACATCCCCCAGCCTCAAATGGCCTTTTCCCTACATCCCCTCACCCTGGCGTCTCCCACACTCACCCTACACGTTCCTGGTACACTCCTCAGTGATCCTGGGGCTGTGGCTCTGGGGGGTCCGGAGCCTCGCGATGTCAGGTGGGTCTTCAGAGGCCAGGATCAGACAGAGAGGAGCCCTGCCCGTGCACAGCCACCCTCATCCATTCATTTGTGGCCTCGAGGCCCTGAGGGGGACAGAAGTAGGCAAAAGAGCACTTAGCACATCTGAGCCTGAGAGGGGGCCCAGGCTGGCCCTGGGGGTCTCGCGGGGTTCCCTGGGCACCGTGTGGGTGGGTTAGACACCAGTCAGCAATTCAGCTCTTCTCCCCCCAGGTGATCACTGGTAACAGCTGGGCGTGCACACTTTTCTCCCCTCTGTGTTCATTACACATACGTGTCAATTATGTTCCCGCATAGTTTTGTTCACATAAATGGGGTCATAATAACGATCTGTAGTTTTTCACTTTATAAATACATCTTGGATATGCTTCCTTATCAGTAATATAGATCAAATTCATTATTTTTAAGTTATATGGTATTTTATAGCATAAATGGACTATAAACCATTAAATCAGTCCCCTAGTAATGACTATTTAAGTTATTTTAACTAAATGTATTACCAAAGACTGACTGTTTTAATACGGCTTATATCAATGGGCCAGTATTTCTGGTGTCTTGCCTTTAAAGTTAGGGCTTTGGCCATTTCTGGCAGAAAAGACTGGGCAGCACTTTTGTCTTTTCCTTGGAGGGGGCTCAACTGTTAAAAGCCATCTGGCGCCTGAGTAATAGCTGCCCTTATGACATCAGCAGTGTCCCTCCTCCACTCCTGCTGTGCCATGGCTGAGGAACACAGACCTGAGGGGATTCGAACCATCTACACCCAATCCATGCGTGACCAATGGTGAGTAAGAAAGAGCTCTGCTTCTCTTTCATGGACACCAAGGGCACACTGGGCTTGTCAGAGATCTCCCCATGGATCTCTCAGGATGAGGGGCCCTGGCCACTGGAGACTCTGAGGACCCTGGAAGCTGGGGATGTGTAGATTATTGAATGGAGAGGGAGGGACAGCAGCCTCACTTGCCTTCCCTCTAATGCCGCCTGCAGGAGAAGCAGCAGAATAAAAGTAAAAATAATCCCCCTAAAAAAGATGAGTCTCAGAAGAAAGAGAAGCCAACCTCAGCACCACTAACCCCACAGGCGCAGGCAGAGGTAGGAGGAGCCCTGACTTGGATGTCACTGATCCTTGTGTCCTAGTGTCTTTTGCATGGTCCTGAGCTAAGAGTGGAAATAAACTCCTTGTTTGTCTTTTCCCCCCATTTCCTTCTCAGGCTAAAACTCTGGCTCTGATTGAGAAACTGAGAGCGGAGCAGGCTAATATGAAAGTCGTAAAGGTATGACCGCCCAGACGACACAGGGCTGGGGCTGTGGGGGCTGTGTTTGTGGAGTGGAATGACCAAGACAGGAAAAGCTTGACTTAGTTAGAATTGTGTGTGTGTGTGTGTGTCTGTGTGTGTGTGTGTGTGTGTGTGTGTGTGTGTGTGAGAGAGAGAGAGAGTTTGACCTTGTGCATGTATGTTTGCTTGTGAATTAAAATTTAAAGTATGAAAGTCAAGGAAAGTGAAAATGAGGAAGAAACAAGAGAGGCCAACCGTTATGGGGTGGGGGAAACTTTGAATACTACGACATGACAGAGGGAGAGAGAAGGTTGTGCATTTGCACTGGAGTCAGGGGTGAGAGGGCAGGACCAGCAAAGATGCCACTTCTCCAGCAGGTGGGAGGGGACTGAGGCAAGAGTCATGGATCCCAGGTAGGTGGTCAGGCCCAGGTGGAACATGGTAACCTTTGACCCCCAGATCACAGGGTTTTTCCTCTGGACTGGCCAACCAGGCCCATGCAAAACCAGGTGAGGGAGCTAGGGCAGGTATACCCCCATTTTGCAGATGGGGACATTGAGACTCAGAGGTCAAGGTGAGGTGTCCATGTCCATTAATCTGCAGGTGGCAGGGGTGGGGAACCTACCTCATCTCTTGGGTCCAGCTGTTACCCTGCTCAGTGTTCCTACATTTCAGAAGGAACAATTGTTGACAGGGAATCAGGGCCTTTCCTGGCACACCTAAGGCTGAAGTGGGTGGGGTGCATTCTCTGAATGGCCTTCTTTTTTTCTTGAAAGCCCCCAGAAAACCAAAAGAAGGTCTCTGACAAAGACACAGCAGTCGTAACAATCCAGGCCTGGTGGCGGGGCACATTGGTACGCCGGGCGCTGCTGCACGCAGCCCTCCGGGCCTGGAGCATTCAGTGCTGGTGGCGGCTGAGACTGTCCAAGCTTCTGAGGAAGAGGCGGCGGGCAGTGCTACAGTCCTTTTCACGCGAGGAGTGGGCAGCAGTCACACTGCAGTCCTGGGCCCGCATGTGGCGCGTCCGCCGGCACTACTGCCAGGTGCTCAACACTGTCCGCGTCATCCAGGCCTATTGGAGGTGCCACTCCTGTGCCTCTCGGGGTCTCATCAAGGGCCAATACAGAGTCACAGCCAACCAGCTGCAACTCAAGCTGGAGATCTTGCTGGGCTCTGGGCCTTGCATCGTGACAGAGTGTATTCCCCTCCCAGTAAAGGACTGAAGGAGTCTTTTCCAGACATCCTCTGTTTGACAAGCTCCAGGAAGTCAGGGCAACTGATGGCAGATACTCGGCATCTCATATACCAGCTCTGAGGAATTGGCAGAAGGATTCTGAGCCCCTTGTCCAGACTGAGCAGAGACTGCGATTGATTAGCTATGTCTGCCATAGGTAGGAAAGTTGGGGGTACAGATCTGCCCTTGGCCAACTCCAGGGAGCATCATTCATGTTTGGCCTATGTAAATGGTGCGCTCTCCCCAAGACTGTGTATAGTGGAAGCCTTTGGGAGGGTGGCCAAGACAATGGCAGCACATTCTCCAAGAATTCACCCTTTTGGGTCTAGTTGCTCAGAGCTGGTTCCCCCACCCCCACGACTGAGAGGAGCCCGCCCACCCCAAGCGTTGTGAATCCTGTCTCCCCACCTAGCTGGGGACTGTATCCTCATACTCAGCTTATAAGTCAGAATCTTGAGCCCCTAACTGGAAGCTGTTAGAGAGCACAACCCAAGTTCTCACTCTCACGGCAAGCACCATCCATCCCTTTCCTCAAGCCCCCGGTAGCTAGAACTCGTTCTCCTCCAGACCCGCCCTATGTGGACGGCTCCTTAGGCAAGAGGGCAGGGAGAAACATTCCACTGCCAGCCCAGCCCCGGTGAGTGTCAGGCTATCACGGAACCAGGAGGGAGGAGGCATTAGTCTTGTCTCTCTTACCCTCTCCCCAGGCCCAGCCTCTGCAGGGGCTGGTCCAGGCAGAGCTGGCTCCTCTGAACATCCCTTCCTGTGAAATGCTGCCACCTGGGGTTGGGATTGGGCCGCAGGTGATGATCAAAGGCCAGTTTAGAGGTCAAGGTCTGAACCTCTGTTTGTGTGGACACTGCTGTCCTGTGGTTCCCCGCAGAAAGGGAGGAGTCTGGGATCTGGGTCATTCTCCACTGAGGCTGCAAGCTCAGAGCTCTGTGTCCAGCCATGCTCCCTTGACTCTGCCCTGGTGAGCTGGTCCCTTGGCTCACAGAGGTTCTGTGATGCTGCCCAGATGTCTTGCGCTCTAGCGCTCTGTCTTGTTCCTGGGTGTGGGCTCTGTATTTCCTGCTCTATCCTGCCACATTCTGCCCTTGTGTCTCACTGAGGGCTTGGGTCTCCCCACCCACTCAGAAGGATTTCTTTCCCCTTGCCTCCATTTGTCTTGGGTTTAGTGTCTCAGGGCAAAGAGTTCCATCCTAGGTCAGATCTCTGGCTCTGCTTCCCGCTGCTGTGTGGCCTCTCAGAACCCAGTTTCCTGAGCTGTGAGCTTGGGCTAATGATCCCCACTGTTCAGGGTGAATGTCAAGTACCATAAAAATTCAGCATCTTCAAAACATCAAGTTCTACACCTTAAATATACACAACTTTAATTTGTAAATTATACCTCAAGAAACCTAAAAAAAAAAAAAATCAGCATCAGCAACAAAACAAGGAAAATTTAAATGCTGGTGGCCATGGAAAAAGCAGCACATTCCGAGGTCAACTGGGAAGGCCCAGCAGAGCTGGGAGGTGTGCCCATTGTTGCCAAAGTCCCCTGCTCCAGGCCCCTCAGTGGACAGGGCTAGGGAATACATGCTGTGTATATGCACAAGCAATACACATGCCTTAAGTTTACTTCTGTATCTAGATTGAAATCTATGAGTTCCCACGGATACCTTCAATCTCAACCCCAAATCAGAGTTCTTTCTAGTTTGTTCCTTTCCATATTTCTAACTCCTGTATCTAAGGTGTGACTCCTGGCTCCCATTATCCTCAATCAGTTTCTCAGTTGATCTTTCCTATGTGCAACTACCCTCCTGTGGCCGCTGCTGGCCTCTCACACACACAGACACTGCCCCTGCTGCGCTTGAGCTCTGACACGCCACACGTGGGGCTGAGGACCTGGCTCCCTCACTGGTCTGCTGATCCACGTAAATGCCCTGTACCCAGCTTGTCCTGATGCTCTCTGTGTGGACATCCTCCTCACTGCGCGCGAGTTCTGAGTTCCTCTGCTGCCAGGGATGCTGTTCTCATCCCGCTGGATATGATACCCATTACTGGTGAGACATTGTGCCTGTGTGGACTCCTCCTCCCACTGCCAGGGCCGTGCTGGGTGTCTTTCCTGCGCCAACGCTTCCTCCCCCTTGGGATCCTCACCTGGCTCTGGGCCGCGATGGCTTTCCCCAGCTGCACCTACGTTGCACTGCCCAGCCTAATGCCTTTCAGGCTGAATGATTCAGGAAGGAGAGGGAAAAACAAAATAAAGGCAAGGACAAGAGAAAACTGAATTTCCAATTGAAAAATAGAAACAAACCATTTGCAGAAGGAAATTCTCAGCCACTGGCTAAAATCTACTTCAATGTTTTCACCCCAAATCTCAAGGAAACATAACCACAACACAAACCCAGAAATTGTCCATGAAAAAATGGATCAAAATGTTCAAGCACAGGGTCAAGCTTAGACCTCCCTCTCCCACTGCAAATTCACAGGAATAACAGAAAAGAAATACATTAATTTAAAAAATCTCTAGTAGTATCTAAAATATAAGAATGGGGCCTTCAGTGCACTGAAATTATGTGGAATCCCTAACAGACAGAAGGCATATGTGAAGACTGAAAGACAATAAATTGAAGCTCTAAAAAGGCCTTAGGCGGGTGCAAGAGTGGCCATGCAGTCCCTTCACCCTGCCGGCAGCTGGACCTGCGGGAGGAGGGACGGGTGGGAACACACACAGAGCAGCAGCTGTTGATTCCCCGGCAGAGCCGTGCAGTCGGCCAGGGAGAGCCTGTGGCCAGGGGGGTCTGTGACTGGCCTGGGGAGGCCTGGCAGCATCTGGTGCCAGGGGACAGCAAGGCCCCTGCCCAGAGGACCACTTTTTGACATCCTACCCCCAACAGCCCACCCCACAGAGAAGGAAGACCCAGAAGCTCCAGCGTGGGTTGGATGTGTGCTCCTGAGTATAGAGAGGAGGGAAGGGAGGTTCAGAGCACTGATGAGAGGATTCTCAGCACTGAGGAGAGTTTTTAAGAGATTCATTAGAAAGAATCACAGTTAAAGGCCTTCAACCAATTGCAGCGAGATGATTGAAAACAGAAGGAACCCAAAACATGTGGCACAGTCTCAACTGCTACAGATAAAATATCAAAACCTTTAAAGAGGAAACAAGACCCATTGTTTACTGATCAAGGAGTAAGTCGGATTGACTTCAGCTTTCTCAGCAGCAACATGGGGTGCAAAGAGAGAGGGAAGCCGCACTCCTACTGTCTGAAGAAATATCTTTTTAAGCGCAGAATTATAAACTCACTGCAAATGTTATCCAGGTGTTATCCCATATCTCCCCTGCAGTCCATGGAGTCAGGGAGGTGGCACTCATCGGCCGGCTACAGGGAAATAAAACACAAAGATGAGTACTCAGATAAGCATCAGCAAGCTTTGGAGGAAGGCGGAAATCTGACAGCCAAGGGAAAGACTTAAGAAGGAAAATTTAAAGAGTAAAATTACTATCCTTCTTGGATGGAAGAAGACATCTTGGGTACAAAGGACTAAACACTATTAAAAAGCCACTTATGGACCTTAGAAAGAAATTGTGATTGTCAAAATTAAAACCCAAAAGATGGGATGAATAGCAGAAGGGACATATAAGTGCAGATTAGCGAGTGGAAATTTGACATGAAGAATCCTCCTGGATTGCAGCACAGAAGGGCGAGAAACAAAAAGATTAAAGAAGCGAAAGATGGGGCATTGGTCCAGAAGTTTCAGTCATGGCTGAATGTGCATTTCTGAGAAAGGAGCGACAGAGATGGAGCAGAAACGTTGAAAGCACTGATGAGTTTCCCAGAGTTTAAAGAGACTCACTTCCTTTAAAAGGTGAAGGAAAACAGATGACGCTCCACGATGTCATAACTAACTGATGAATATAAAATGCTTACATATTTAAAGAGGAAAAGAAATCAACAAATTACCTCCTAGGGAATGTTTCAGATAGACACCAGCTTTCTTGGCAGCAGCACTGGGTGCAACAAGAGAGTGGGAAGCAATATTGCTAATGCTCTGAAGGAAAATCAACTTGAGCATCGAACGATATACTACCCCAAACATCATCCAAGTGTAAGGGAAAAGTGAAGGGCATTTTTATTAACTCAAAGACATTTTTACTAATTCTTAGTTTAGTCTACACCAAAAGTCTCTGAAAGTATTTCTGGGAAATTAAATCCATGACAAAGAAAAATGAATCCAAGAGAATGACACTAGAAGTAGTGATGAGTACAGATGTCACCAAAAAGTATTGTCATGACCAACAAGATTCTTCTATTAAAATTGTATATATCTATAAAAATATGTATAGTATCTCAAATGATACCAACATAGGAGGTTGCTAGAGGCAGTGACTGGAGAAATGGAAATTGGGCTAATATTCTTACCTGATTTGGGGCACAAGTGACACTGATTTGCTCCAGATGCTCCGCAATGCAAAATAAAATATGTGTTAAAATTTAAGTGTAAGTACTAGGAGAAAAGGAATAAGGTATAGAATTTCTATGTAACTTAGAAATTATGTTCGACTAAAACAGAAACCTAAAATACAGTGGGTCAAGCTAGAAGTTTGTTTTTACATCACATAGAAGTCTGATCAAGGACAGGCCAGGCCTGCTGTGGCAGCTCCACAGTGTCATCACGGGACTAAGCACCTACTATTCTGTCACCCCCTCCTCCCACCACGTCTGGGAGGTGACCCGTGTCCTCCAGCTCTCAAGTGGCTACTGAAGTGCTGGCCATCGTGTCTACATTTCAGGGAAGAAGAGGGTTAAGGTGAAATGGTAAAAAGGCCCATTTGAGCCCAGGCAGCCTCCTTCAAGAACTTTCCCAGAAGACCCACCCAGCGACTTCTGCTGACATCTCATTGGCCAGTAAGCATCACATGACCACACCAGCTGCAAGGGAAGCTGAGCAATGCTATTCATTTGAGTGAGCATGTTGCCAATGCCAATAAAATCAGTTCTTTGCGAGGAAGTGAGGATGTAGATATGGGTAAGCAATTAACACAATTTCTAAAATAGTAGAAGGAAAAAAATCATCAATCTCAGGACTCACTGAAAGCTCAATTAAATTGACAAAAGACAGGAAAAGAAAAATGAATCATAAGAAAAAATGATAGATTTAAAGCACAAAATAAGATGGCAATAAGTTCGTGTATATTAGAAATAAACAAAAGTGAATTCGTAATATTCATCTATTTAAAAACAAGAGTCTTGTACTGGGTTAGACAGGTTATCCTTGTGGTGGACGTGGACTCCCCTTCAACAAAGGCTTGCGGTCTCAGCTCCTGAGCGCCAGCTGCAGCCTTCAGCTCCTTCAGGGATTGCTTCAGCTGTGAAGAGCCTGCTTTGCCCAAGGTCAAGCCCTTCCAAATGTGACCCACAATCACTGACCCAAGTGAATGAATAAAGACTTGGCCATTGGACTCAGATTGGGACAATTCTGCTGGGCCATTTCAGCATCAGAGCTTCCCATGGTACTCACTAGGGATAACAGAGGAATACTATGAAACAACTATACACACATTAATTTGATGAAATGGATCAATTTCTTGAAAACCAAAAACTACCCAAATTTGTCCAAGATGAAATAAATTACCGGAACCATCCTATAGTTATTAAAAAAGTTGAATTTTTAGTTTAAAACCTTCCAGATGGTTTTACGGGGAAGTTCTATCAAATATTTTATAAATAAATAACACCAGTTCTACATAATTTCTTCCACAAAATAGAAAAAAAGAAGGGACACTTCCTAAATCATTTTATGAGGCCAACATTGCCCTGATACTGAGACCAGACAAAGGCAATGTAAAAATAGAAACTACAAACCAATATACCTTATGAAGAAAGAAGCAGTTATCAATCAAATATTAGTAAATCCAATTTAGCAGCAAAAATTATATTAAAAAGTGTCTATTACAGTCATGCATCACTTAATGATGGAGATAAATTCTGAGAAATGCATCGTTAGATAATTTCATCATTGTGGAAACATCATAGGGTGTACTTACACAAGCCTAGAGGGTACAACCTACCATGCACCTAGGCTTATGGTGTAGCCTATTGCTGCTAGGCTACACACCTGTACAGCATGTTACTGTACTGAATACTGTAGGCAATTGTGACACAGTAGTAACCTTGTGTGGGGAAAAACCACATACTGTATCAATTGAAACATAAAAAACATTTGGTAAAATTCAACATTTGTTCGTAACTCAAACTCTCAACAAATTAGGACTACAAGGAATTTTTTCAATCTGATAAAGTTCATCTGTAAAAATCCTATAGCTAATGTCTACTTAACGGTAAAATATTGGATACTTTCCACCAAAATTGGGAATAAGGCAGGGATGTTTTCTCTCATGAGTCCTATTTTCTAGCCAGAAAAAGAAATAAATACATCTAGATTGGAAATGAGGAAATAAAACTACCTCTATTCACAGGCAACATGATTGTCTATGTAAGAAATTCCAAGTACAAAACTGTAGGGACTGTCCCTGGGCAAAAATTGGCCTAAGCCCAGAGTTAGCGAAACTGGATGTGCTCTCCTTGGGGCCAAAGGACAATAAGTCCAGACATGGCCTGTTGAACAAACAGAACTATTCCTCATGACAGACAGCTTTATGACAGATAACCAAGTGCCTGTGGTCTTGCAAACAAGCCAAGGCGTCTCATTGTCCTGCATATGGTAATGAGATAAAGAAGTTAAGATGCAAACGTCTGCTTCCCTTGAGCAATCGTCTGGAAGGAATGAAAATGTGTTTTCCTCAAGGTGCCCAAGGTAGTCACGTACCAGGAAGTAACTGCCGGACATAGAAAAAGTATATATAA
>CAUYSK010108692.1:0-45672 GCA_963575035.1 Avahi laniger
AGGATCGCTTGAGCCCAGGAGTCTGAGGTTGCTGTGAGCTAGGCTGACGCCACGGCACTCACTCTAGCCAGGGCAACAATGTGAGACTCTGTCTCAAAAAAAAAAAAAAAAAAAAATCGTATCCAGAAAGTGATGGAATGATGTATCCTACATGACTGAGATGGACACATATTTATTTCACGTGGGCTGGAAAGTTTGACTTGAAGCATTAAGAGACCAGGTTTTTAATTCTAAATTTTAGGCCATTATCTAATAATATTGAAGAAAAAAAAGGAAGAAAACTATTTATGTTTAAGAAAGTTTTCAGAACAAAGATATGACAGAGACCTTCACCATATAAAAAATGTTCAATCTCACACAGATATTTTTGAGGAAACAGTAGGGCAGAGGATAGGAGTATGGCTAAAGCGGCATTCAGGAGGTGGTAGCACGCAGTAAGTAATGTGAAGATTGGTTTTGGGCTAGGAAAAGAAAGCTCATACTCTCTAAAGGTAATTATAATTTTTACCCATTTATATCTTTTATTTACCAGAATAGGTGCTGGTAAATAAGGAAATATAAGAAAATAAAATGGTTTTCATTGATTAATTGATTTTTGATAGGATAGTTCCTAACTGGTTAGCTCATCTGGCAAAGAGTATGATATTTCCAGAGCATATCCTCAAAAGTTTCATGAGCAAGACAGAGAGAGATAGAGTCAGAGAGACAGAGACAGAGACACAGAAAGATAAAGAGTACTTATTTAGTCATGAATTCTGCTAGGTTTTTGAAGTTCGTAGGAGAGAAAAAATATCTTTTTTCTAATCCATCACAAGGTTCATAGCTGAGACCCCTATAACAAAAGACAGATTAACATGAGAAAACCATATGAATTTATTTAAGTTTTACGTGACACAGACGTTTTCAGAAATGAAGACCCAAAGAAATGGGGAGATCTGTGTATTTTTATGGATGGTCATGTGGAAGCATGATTGGAGGACAAACTGGCATGACCTAATTGTAATGGACTGGGGGAGCAGGACACTTAGCAAGGCCTGTTTGTTCAGTTACTTCTTGGCATCCCTGGGGGACATTCTTTTACTCTGGGAACAGGACAGGTCACTTGTCACATGAGAGTCCTCAGGGGAAAAGGGTGGGAGAAGATCAGAGAGTGACTTTCCTAGGTTTTATGGCCTACTTCAGGGAAGAAGGGGCAAGGGGTAGTCTAGTTTCTGTGACCTACTTCAGGGGAGAAAGAGGCAAGAGAAGGTCAAATAGACATTCTTGCTTCTGAAGTTTTCTCAATTTCCAAGGTGCCATATTTTGGGGTAGTTTTTTCTGCACCCCATCAGGTTGCAAAGGCAAATATGGCATAGCTATCTTCAGGGCTTTTATTTTAGCAAGGAATCACCTCTCTGGGAGGGAGTAACATTTTCTGTCTGAAGGATTAGGGAATTCTTCACAGAAGAGTTATTGCCTGAATAGGGGTTTTAAAGCAGTATTTCTTAGTTCTTGTGGAATATTAGAAACAAATCACCTGGGAAGTGCTTAAATCACACCCGTGTCTGAACATCTTGTGAGTGTCACTTGCCACCTCCTCCATGATCGTAGGTTATTCTAATGTGCAGCCCGGGTTGAAAATCACAGGTGCAGTGTCCATTTTTTTGCATAAGAATTCTCAGGATCTCAAAAAGAGTCCAGAGGACTCCCATGTCTGTGTCTCTGTTTTTTGCTTGGGTGGCAGCAGCAGCACCTGAGTTTTCTACTTTACATGTGGTCGAAGGGAATAATAGCACATACTCAATCCGTGTCCTCAATGAATGTTAAATAAAAATATATGAATGCAGAGAAACACATTATGTTAACATTGACAGAAAAATGGAAACACTGTCAATCAATAAATGAACTTCCTTTAGGTACGGACAAAAAATTTAATTCAATTTTTGGTGAATTGTAGGGTTAAGAGTCACATGCAATCAACTAAATTGAGATTAAGCTTTGAGAACATACTTTTGAAAATTTATATGTACTGTGGCAAGGTTAAAATCAATTATTTTACGATCATTCTAGGTTTTAATAAACTGACCTAGAACTGCTTGGAAACAGCTCTGATTGGCAACTGGATTCCCATGGCTTCTCTTAGTATATTAGATTTTCTATAAAGCTAGAGATGGAGAGAGGCAACTTGAAAAATTAGTATATTTTGTTTGGTTGAGTCACATTTCATAATTTAATAACAATATATGAGAAATAACTAATAAAATTGTTTTAAGGAATGCTGTGAATGTAACGTATGTACAAACATAATAATGTACTTAATGAACTATAAAAATAAAAGGCTAGATTAATACCCTGTGAAACTTTTGCAAGTTAATTATGATACAATGAGAGGCAAAGGCATAGGTATTTTACTTAGCTCTGTGTGGGAAGGGGATTTTATATATCCCCGGTTCACAGGTGATCACTGCGTGTGTTGAATCATAGAAAGAAAACGGGCCATGATGTTCATTAAGGGCAGAGTGGGGAAATTAAAAAATGAAGCAATTATGGCAAATGAATGTGTTGTTTTTAAGCTTCAATCATTTATTTAAATATTTTAATGACTCCCAAGTGATATATATGATATGAAATAAAATTATCTAAAAATGAGTAAAGTTGTTTTGTGAAGAGTTACAAGTACATAAAATGATAGTCACTAGAAATTGGAAAACTTTCCTAAACACTAGCAAAATAAATAATGTACTTAAGTCAATACATAAAATGATTAGTTTATTGATTACTGATTTAGCTAAATAAATCAAAATAGCCATGTCTTTTCTAATACATAGAAAATTCATACTCATTTCAAACTTTTCAGAAAATTATGAGGAAGAAAAGAAAGATCTTTTTTTTCCTCTACTCAGAGATAACCACTACTATTACATTGGCTGTGCTATTTTGGCTGTGCATGCATTAAAAAATAGTCTAGATTCTCTGCCTTTCATTACTTGTATAATCGACTTTTTTTCTCATAATAATGTAGTGTATATACTTTTTAATGTTAATCATTTAAAATGGTTGCAAACTGCCTACTATTGAATATTTTCTTGCCATTTTAAAAAATATGAACAAAACTTCACAAGCATCCATGTGCATCTACTTTTATACATTAATTACTTAGAATAATTATCTATTAGAACTATGAAATTATATTACTAAATTGACATCTGGAAAGGTGTCAATTTATAATTCACGCCTACATTGTTATTGAAAAAGTCCTAATCAATCTCTTAGCTGAAAAACATCTGTCTGAACAGCTTTTTGGGGATATTTAAATAACTCTATTCATGATCCTGCTCATCACTACAGTTTCTATGGCTTTATTGTTCATTATAAATTTTTATGTTAGTAAATCTACTACTCTGTTTTTTAAAAAATTGTTCCTACCTTAAAATTATAAAGATTACTTCTCAAATTTTTATATGATTATTTTTCCAATTAAATCATTAATTCATTTGAGATTTTTTGGTTTAAGATATGAGGAAAGAATACAATATTTTTTAATTGGAATCAAATAATCCCAATATCATACATTCTTTCCCCGCTGATTAAAAATTCCACTTTTATTATATATTAAATCCTCATATTTACTTGAGTTTATTTCTGAAGTCTCTACTGTATTCTATTGATTTTTTTCCCTTTTCCTGTATCAATAACAGTTTAATTAATTATATTTTTATAACAGGTTTCTGATACCTAGTAAAGCAAATCCTTCTCATTTTCCTTTATTTTAAATTTTTTCATGTCTATTTCACACATTTATGATTTTAATGAATTTAAGATAATCTTACATTTTTTAACCCAATTCAACTGGGGTATGAATTAGAGTTCATTACATTGATAGGTTAACTTTCAGAAAATCTTTATGTACACAATATATACATCCAAGATGTATATATTGTGCATATAAACTGCACAATATATACATCCAAGAAAATGTCATGTGACTGTACATTCATGCTCTTTTTAGCTCTTATGTTAAATTTTTTTTTACACTCATAATAACACTTTATTAGATAAAAAGATAAAAATTATAATAAGAAGAGGGAAATAGCATATTGGACAAATTCCAGGAGAAACAAAGCTCAAGTGTCCAGGTGTCCTCTGCCAGTGAAGATGCACAAATATGCTCCCAGCGTTAATATGTGACAACACATGTATAGTGTTGTCAAACAGGGAAGCTTACTTGAGCCTTGGTGTCCAGGATTTTATCTGTGGGTCAGTCACGTGGGTGTGCATGAACTGCATGGTTGACCTTAACTACTCAGATTCTCTTTCCCCAGACCAAAAGTCAGCATTTATCATAGATCATATCGTCCACACATATTATCTGATAAGATTGGTGCCCTGTGGCCCAACACCTCAGGTATACAACAACCCTCTTATCAGAAAAAATATTCCAAGGACTCAGAGTTGGTTTCCCAGGAGCTGGCCAAAGGCCAATCCTGAAGACACATCTTTCTTGGAAGCATGCAAGGTTTGAGCAACCTGACTACTTAGCTGACCCTTTCCTGCTCAACCACCTAGACAAAAATAATAGCAATGCTATGTGGTGTTTGTAATATATATAAAATAAAAATATATCACAAACATAACAAAGAAAGCTTGGCAAGGAAGAAATAGAAGTACAGTTGGCCCTCCATATATTCATAGGTTCTTTTTTTTTTCAGCATATTATGGGGGTACAGATGTTTAGGTTACATATGTTGTCCTTGCCCCCTCTGCCCCCCTAAGTCCTAGCTTCAAGTGTATCCATCCCCCAGATGGTGCGCATCGCACTCATTGTGTATGCATATACCCGTCCCCTCCTTCCCCCTCTCCCCCCGCCCAACATCCAATAAATGTTCTTATATGTGCACTTACATGTTGATCAGTTAATACCAATTTGATGGTGAGTACACGTGGTGCTTGTTTTTCCATTCTTCGGATACTTCACTTAGTAGAATGTGTTCCAGCTCTATCCAGGAGAATACAAGAGGTGCTATATCACCATCATTTCTTATAGCTGAATAGTACTCCATGGTATACATATACCACGTTTTATTAATCTCCTCATGTATTGATGGACACTTGGGTTGTTTCCACATCTTTGCAATTGTGAATTATGCTGCTATAAACATTCGGGTGCAGATGTCTTTATTATAGAGTGTCTTTTGTTCTTTTGGGTAGATGCCCATAATGGGATTGCTGGATCAAATGGTAATTCTACTTGTATCTCTTTAAGGTATCTCCACATTGCTTTCCACAGAAGTTGCACTAGTTTGCAGTCCCACCAGCAGTTTATGAGTGTTCCTATCTCTCCACATCCACGCCAACATTTATTATTTTGGGACTTTTTGATAAAGGTCAGTCTCACCGGAGATAAGTGATATCTCACTGTGGTTTTAATTTGCATTTGCCTGATGATTAGAGATGTTGAGCATTTTTTCATATGTTTTTTGACCATTACTCTGTCTTCTTTTGAAAAGTTTCTGTTCATATTCTTTGCCCACTTTTTGATAGGGTTGCTTGATTTTTTCTTGTTCATTTTCCTGAGTTCTAAGTAGATTCTAGTTATCAGCCCTTTATCAGATTTGTAGCATGTGAAAATTTTCTCCCATTGTGTAGATTGTCTGTTTGCTCTTGTGACAGTTTCTTAGGCTGTGCAGAAGCTTTTTAATTTGATCAGATCCCATTTATTTATTTTGGTTGTTGCTGTGATTGCCTTTGGGGTTTTCTTCAGAAATTCTTTGTCTGGGCCAATGTCTAGAAGAGTATTTCCAACATTTTCTTCTAGAATTCTAATAGTTTCCTTCCTTAGGCTTAAGTTTTCTTTGTATAATTATTGATTATTTTTATTAGGTTTATTTCAAAGTGTTTTATGTTTTTTTCTGCCTGTTACTACTTTTATTGTGGATAGACCTCTTTTTCCAATACATTTACACAATAATTTTACACGTTTACTTTCAAATTGACTTTCTTACTGAATTCTTTAAGTTTCTGAAACTTTCTTTTAATTTTCCTAGATTTTCAATTTATCAGATAGCTTATACATCATATTACTCTCAGTCTATTCTTTTCATATTTATTAATTCTGTTATATTATTGGCCTTCTGAAGCAACATTATAAATAATAGTATGAGTGTGCTAGATCATTTGGTCCTTGGTTTTAATGAGATTGTTCTATTTTGCTATTAGGCATAAAGCTTGCTATAATGTGCACATACATATACACAATGATGAATTTTATAATGTCTTTTTCTGTAATCATTTAATATGATTAAATATCTTCTTTAACTATTAAGATGGTAAACACCATAGATATCAAATTCTTATGGCACTAGTTGACAATTCCAAAATTCCTGTTCGTTCAGCAGAACAATTTTAACCCTTTTTTGTCTCATCAAGTGATTTCTCATTTGTAATAGTACATTCAGATAACTGAGAAAAAAATTAAGGCTTTAATTTTGGTAAATTATGTCCTTTTAAAACAATTGTATAGTATTTTAGTAGAACATTATATCCACTTTATATTAAATCTTTTTAAAATTTTATTTTATTTTTAATTGCCAAATAATAATTGTATATATTTATAAGATACAATGTGATGTTAGTGTAATGATGCTACTTTCTGAAACCAGTCATCTTAAGCTATAGTTGATTTTTGCAGTTATAATTTTGTTCTTCTAATCTCATTGATTACATTGATGTTTTGATATTTGGTGCATGAACATCTATTCATGAAGTTAAATTTCATTAGTTCTATAATGAATAAAAATATTCCATGTTTCAATTTAATATTTTGACATTGAATGTTTTCTGATATTAATATTGTACATTGTTTTTATTTCATTTATCTGTTGTAATTTTACCCATCCATTTTGAAGTACTTTTATTTAAGTTCTGCATTATGTTTAACAGAAAAACAGTAAAGGTTACCCTCATACAAATTTATATACTATCACTACTACTTTAGATATTGTTTCAGAAGAGTTATCCAATAATAGAACTTATACATCTGAAAAGGGTTAGGCACATATATTATTATTTACAAATTTTATGATTCATAGAGTTCATTTTCTCAAATTCCTTAATTTCCCAGAGACACTTTTTTTTAACGTGCCTTTTAGTTTTTGGAGTTAGTATTCCAAAAT
This sequence comes from Avahi laniger, assembly GCA_963575035.1. Taxonomy (NCBI): domain Eukaryota; kingdom Metazoa; phylum Chordata; class Mammalia; order Primates; family Indriidae; genus Avahi; species Avahi laniger. The sequence goes on from CAUYSK010108692.1 coordinate 7,152, forward strand.
GTCTTTGTCATTTTTCTTTCACATGTTGTGACACTTTTTTCTCCCCTTGGATGATATTTTTCGCTGGCTCCATGGCATTTATTTCCTGTTTCTTACACATAGCTGTAGCAGAGTTTCACATTTGGCAGAATTTATATGAGTAGACCCTTGTTGAACTTTCTCCCAGTTAAACCAGTTACCCATTAGACCTTCAGTTGGAAGGCTGTGTGTGGTTTACTATTTGTGTTCGGTCACTTAGCGGGCACAAGTACGGAAGGAAAATGAGGTAGGGCAGCTGAACAGCACCAGGGTTTTATGTTTTCTCTGATCACTCTCCTCCATCCTTCACGGTGTGGTGACATCTGCCCTTGTGCCTAGATAGGATTCTTCCTGATCTCTGTGGTTCCACACACATAAGAACACCTCATCCTGACTAGAAGTGGATGAGAGACTTGTGGCTCCAACTCTGTTGTTTAATGTTTTATTGGCTTGTATATAAATTATTTTTTTGTTTTTCCCAAAAATGTCCTTTGGGCAAGAAGAAATTACCTAATATATGAATTCTTATAAAATCTTCCCTTTTAGTAGGATATATCTCAATTATTTTATTTTAATTAGGAGAATTGTGTGACTTTCCCTTGAAAGATTGTTTGAGGGAAGATCTTAGCCTGTAATAACCATAGCCAATACTAGAAAGATTTCACACACAACTTCAGCACTTGTTTCCTGGCAGTATGACAAATGTAGGCTGTCATTATAAATCTTTTAATATTTGTTAGTCAATCATGAAAAGCAATACAGAAAAAAAGAAGAAAGCAATAGAGTAAATAGTTACCTTTGAAAATTATTATATAACCATGAACCTGTATGACCTTATTTTTCTTTAAAAAAAAAAGCTTATATACAAAAAAAGAATTAGAAAATAATGAACATCTTAATGATACTTGGGTGGGTTCTGGTGTCTTAGGAGAAATTTTACACTGGTAGTTATCTTAAGTAGATTTAAAATGTTATGCCTCAAAACAAAAAAACTTACATGAAAGTAGAGATGATATAATCTAGAAAATGGATGACTACAAAGTAGTTCTATGATAAAGATATTGTTGATTTGAGAAGCTTGAAAAACAGTTGTTTCAGAAGTTTATATTGAAAAATATCTTTAAGTTACTATCTTTTCATAATTTATTTTTTTTGGTTATTTCATTTTATTTTTTGATATTTATTTTAATAGATTAGGTCATACAAATGGTTTTTTGTAACATGGATGAATTGTATAGTGATGAAGTCTAGGCTTTTATTATACCCATCACTTGAATAGTGTACATTGTACCCAATAAATAATTTTTCATCCTATACCTTCCTCTCACCCTCCCCCTTATGAATCTACAATGTATAGTATATCACTTTTTATGACCATGTATACTCATTGCTTAGCTCCCATATATAAGTGAAAATATGTGTTATTTGGTTATTTATTTCCAGGCTACTTCACTTAGGATAATAGCCTCTAGGTCCGTCTTAATTACCGCAAAAGATATTATTTCATTCTTTTTTATGGCTGGGTACTATTCCATGGAGTGTGTGTGTGTGTGTGTGTGTGTGTGTGTGTGTGTGTACATATATGCACTCCATTTTCTTTATAGACTTATCAATTGATCAGCACTTATGTTGGCTTCATATCTTTGCAATTGTGAATTGTGCTGTGATAAACATACAAGAGCAGGTGTCTTTTTTTTTTTTACATATTGTATGATTTTATTTATTCATTTATTTATTTATTCAATTTCAGACTATTATGGGGGTACAAAGACTTTGGTTACATAACTTGCCTTTTTGATATAATGACTCCTTTTTCTTTAGGTAGATCTCTAGTAGTGGGATTGTGGGATCAAATGGTAAATCTACTTTTAGTTCTCTGAGGTATCTCCATACTACTTTCCATATGGTTATACTAATTTACATTTCACCAACAGTATATAAGCATTCCCATTGCACCACATCCACATCAACATCTACTGTGTTTTGACTTTTTGAGACTTAATTAAATTCATTTATTTTTTCTAGGAGTCTTTTACAGAAATCTTTAGAGTTCTCAAGGTATAAGATGATATCATCAGCAACAGAGATAGTTTGACTTCCTCTTTTCCAATTTAGATGCTCTTTGTTTCTTTCTCTTGTATTCTTGCTCTGTCTAGGATTTCCAGTGCTATGTTGAATAGAAGTGGTGACAGTGGGCATCTTTGTCTTGTTCTAGTTCTCAGGTGGAATGCTTGCAGCTTTTCCGAATTCAGTGTGATGTTGGCTGTGTGTTTGCCATACATGGCTTGTATTATTTTGAGGTATGTTCCTTCTATACCCAATTTGTTGTGTGTTTTTAATATGAAGGAGTGTTGGATTTTATTTAAGGATTTTTCTGTGTCTGTTGATATGATCATTTGGTTTTTGTTTTTAATTCTGTTTATGTGGTGAAGCACATTTATTAATTCATGAATATTAAACTATCTTTGCATCCCTAGGATGAAACTCCCTTAATTGTGCTGAATTATCTTTTTCATGTGCTTTTAGATTTGGTGTGCTAGTGATTTGCTGAGGATTTTTGCATTCATATTCATCTAGGATATCAGCCTGTAGTTTTCTTTTATTGTTGTGTCCTTTCCTGGTTTGGTATCAGAGTGATACTGGCTTCATAGAATGAGTCAGGGAAGACTCAATCCTTCTCATTATTTTGGAATAGTTTCAGTAGGACTGGTGCCTGCTTTTTTTGTATGTCTTGTAAAATTCAGCTGCGAATCCGTCTGGTCCTGGGCTTTTTGTTACTGATTCAATCTTGTTACTCCTTATTAGTCTGTTCAGGATTTCTATTTCTTCCTGAATCAAATTTGGAAGGTTTTATATTTCCAGTAGTTTATACATTTTCTCTACATTTTCTAGTTTATGTGCATAAAGGTGTTCATAGCAGTCTTGGATGATCTTTTGTATTTCTATGGTATCAGTTGTAATACTTTCTTTTTTATTTGGTATCAAGCTTATATTAATTGTTTTTCTTTTCTTGGTTAATCTAGCTAGTGGTCTATCAATTTTATCTTCTCAAAAAAACCAACAAATCAACTTTTCATTTCATGTATCTTTTGTATTGTTTATTCTTTTTGTTTTCCATTTTATTTAGTTCTGTTCTAATCTTTTATATTTCCTATTTTCTGCTATATATGGGTTTGTTTTTTTTTTGTTTGTTTTTTTTAGTTCCTTGAAGTGTTAGGGTAGGTTGTTAATTTGTGATCTTTCCCTCTTAGCGCTTCTTTTACTATATCCCAGAGATTTTATAGCTTGTGTCATTATCATTCATTTTGAAAAAATTTTTAATTTTTATTTTAATTTCATCATTGACCCAAAGATCATTTAGCCATAGGTTTTGTAATTTCCATGTATTTGTATATTTTTGAGAGTTCTTCTTGGAATTGTTTCCTAATTTTAGTCCACTGTGGCCTGAGAATATACTTGATATAATTTCAATTTTTCAAAATTAGCTGTTTTGGGGCCTAATATATGGTCTACCTAAGAAAATGTTTCACGTACTTATATTGTGTATATTCTCCATATTTTTAGTAGGATATTCTGTAAATGTCTATTAGGTACATTTGTTCTAGAATCTTATTTAATTCAGTGTTTCGTATTAATTTTTTGCCTCAATGGTGCGTCTAGTCCTATCAGTGGAATGTAGAAATCTCCTAAAATTAATATACTGATTTTCATTTGTTTTCCTGGTCTAATAGTATTTGTTTGATGAATCTGGGAGCTCTACTTAGGTGCATATATATTTAGGATTGTTTTATCTTCTTGTTGAATTAATCCCTTTATCATTATGCAATGCCTGTCTTTTTTTTTTTTTACCATTGTTGAATTAAAGGCCATTTTATTTGATATAAGAATAGCTACTATTGCTTGCTTTTGGTTTCCATTTGTGTGGAACTTTTTTTCCCATCCCTTTACCTTGAGTCTACAAGTCAAGTGGGTCTCTTGGAGACAGTAGATATTTGGGCGTGCTGTTTTATCCATTCTGCCACTCTAGATCTTTTAAGTGAGGCATTTAGACCATTTACATTCAATGTTAATATCAATATCTGAGATACTGTTCCAGACATTATGTTGATTGTTACTTAGTTGCTTTGCATTCTCCCTTGTATCCCTATTTTATAAATGCTATGAGTGTGTTTGTTTGTTTTAGTTTTGGATGTTTTTGTACTGGTATTGATCTTTCCTTTCGATATTTAAAACTCCTTTAAGAAATTCTTATAGGGCCAACATAGTGATGGAAAATTCCCTTAGCATGTGCTTGTGTGGGAAAGAATTTGTTTCTCCTTCGTTTATGAAACTTAGTTTTGCAGGATACAAAATTATTGGCTGACCATTATTCTGATTAAGAAGGTTAAAGATAGGACTCTAATCCATTCTGGTTTGTAGTGTTTCTACTGAGAAGTCTACTGTTAGTCTGATGAGTCTTCCCTTGTAAATTACATGATGTTTTTGTCTCTAGCTTATAGGATTTTCTCCTCCATGTTGACTTTGGCCAGTCTGATGACTATGCGACTTGGTGATGTCCTCTATTCAATGAATCTTCCAGGAGTTCATTTGAGCTTCTTATTTCTAGATTTCTAAATCTCTAGCAAGACCAGGAAAATTTCCTCCATTATTCCCTAAAATAGATTTTTCAAGTTTTTTCTTTTTCTTTTTCTCCTTCAGGGATATCTAGGATTCTATGTTTGGGCATTTTACATACTTCCACATTTATTGAAAACTTTGTTCATTTCTTTTGGTTCTTTTTCTTTATTTTTGACTGACAGAGTTAATTCAAAAGCCTTGTCTTCAAGTTCTGAAATTCCTTCTTCTGCTTGGTCTAGTCTGTTTTTAAAATTTTCTGTTATATTTTGAAATTTCCTATGTGAATCTTTTATTTCCAGAAGTTCTGTTATCTTTTTAAATATCTATCTCTTTAGTGAATTTTTCATTCATGTCCTGAATTTTTTGTGTTGTGTGTGTGTGTTGATTTTCAATTTTCTTGTTGATCTCGTTGAGCTTGCTTGTGATCCATATTCTGAATTCTTTACCTGACATTTGAAAAAAATTCCTTTTTGTTGTAGTCCATTACTGGAGAGCTAGTGTGATCCTTTGGGGGTGTTGAAGTAGCCTGTTTTTTTCATAATGCCAGAGTTCTTATGGTAGTTCTTTTTCATTTGGAGCCTCTTTCCTCAGTTCAAAACAGATAGCTTTGTAGTTAACCTGTTCTTCTTTGATGGAAACTGTTGCTCAGTGTAAAGAGAGAGAACTTTGCTGCCTTTTGGCTCATGAAGGTAAATATCCATTGTGGTGTTGGTGGCAATTTGGGTTGGCTGGACCTCAGACCCCCGGAAGAGTATTCAGGTGCCAGCAATGGTAGATTAGGTTAGGCAATCACCAGTCCCTAGGATGGCATGCTTGAATTCTAGGGGACAAGACTGAAACCAGGCTGACAAAATTTCCCTGGGGTTTCCCTTAGTTCAGGCACTGAACTAGGGGTGATAGGGAGGGGCAAGGTGATCTCCTGGTCCAGAAGAATGCTCAGGTGTATACACTGTGAACCTGCCACAAAATGGGTGGCCCTTCTCAATGAGATTAGCAGAGGCAGGTGGCTGTGGGTTATACAAGCTACTCACATATCCCTTCTTAGCATTGGTCGCTGTCTTTCTGGGACACAAAAGCACCTATATTTCCAGCTCCCACCCTGGTCCAGCTACAGCAGACGCAGTGAAGACACCTGTTGTGTGCTGGGCTATTAGAATAGCTATGGGCCATGGCTGCAATAGGTAGTTGTGTCACAGATTTGCCTCCAGGTAGGATGGGTATCTTCCAGTAGAGGCAGGCAGTTGGGGGCAAGAACTGTTCACCCTGCCCTCCTCAGTGGAAGTGGCAGTTTTTGTCTTTGGGGTACATAAAATCTCTGTGGAAGCCTGGATGTGATGAGCATGCTGTAGTGGGTGGGAGCAGGTGCTCCCAAGTGTCCTAGCTTGATCATCCCCTGTGGAACCCTCACCAGTCCTGAACAGGAACAGATGCAACTGCCTCAGCAGCAGTGGGTGGGGGAGGGGAGAAGGAAGAGAAGGTGGAGAAGGCTCTGAATTGGGGAAAGCTGGCATTCTGGTACCCTTTTTCCTGAGGGACACACTGGCGTGCTGCACTCTCCTCTCAGCTAGAAGTGGTCTGCCGTAAATGCCCAAGGTCCAGTTGTCACACAGTTCCCATCAGATCCACCGGTCCCCTTAGGCTGCTGTGGTCTGAGGGGGTTCTAGGAAATGTTAGCTGTGGATCCAGGGATGTAGAGACCCAAGGGCTGAGTTTCTCTAATTGGGACAGCTACAAAAATGTCCATAAAGGGAGGGAAATGAAGTGTACCCTCCATGAAAAATCCAGGTGTGGCAAGCACAGTATTATTGAAGGTGCAGCAACCCCACACCCTCTACAAACCCAGAACTGGCACACTTGTATCAAAAACTCTTGCTTGGGAATAGAGGTGGCTATGTCTGCAGCATTGTGTGATTAAACGAGGGGAAGCCTCCATCTCCAAGTTCCTCCCTGGATTCCATTGCTGCTTCTGCTTTAAGGTGAGAACAGTCTCCTACACTACAGAGTCTGCTCTGCCTTCACTTGGAGAAGTATAGACAACTTTGGATCATGAGTCAGGGACTCGCAGGTTCAGGAGAGTATGCTTTGTCTTGAAAAATACTCATAACACTTCTCTGTCCTTTTGGTACAGCAAACCTTATGGGTCAGTACTCCAAAAACACTGCTGCTCTCTTGTGTCGTCTTGTTCTTTTGGGATTGTCACAGTCAAAGTGGGTGCTGGGGAATGTTTGTGTGGGATCCAGTGACAAGGAAACTGAAGGGTCGTGACTCCCTAGGCAGGACTGAGGTACACAGTGGGTGGGCAAACAGCGTGGTAACTGCCCACCTTGGCTCAGGTCTGTGGTGGAAGGAAGCGACCCTGCATGGGTTGGCAGGTCAGTGCTCTGTTCTCAAGAAGTTCTCAGTTCACCAACAGCAGCAGTACTTGGACTCCTGAGGGTAGAAGGGCTCCCTGACAGATCAGGAGCTGGCAGACTGTTACAGGTGTGAGGGACAGAAAAATAAACGCTCTCACCTACTTTTTCTGCCAGACTCTGAATTTCTCGGAGGTTGCTCTCTGTCAAAATATTGCTCCTCCTTGGTCTGCTTCACAACTTCTCCCCATGGTATCTATGGTAAGGGTAAATTCTGGTACTTTTCCTTAAGTATTCCACTTGGTCTGTGTTTTTTCACCAGAAACTTTTTCTTTTTCTTTTTTTTTTTTTTTTTACCAGAAACTTTTTCTTCTTTTTAGGATGATCTGGCAACAGATATTTCTAGTCAACCATCTTTCCCCTTCTTACTTTTATTCATAATTTATAAATGTATTTGTGAAAAACAATAGATGCTAGCATGGATGCAGAGAGAAATGCATGTTTATATACTGTTGGTGGGATTGTGAATTAGTACAACCTCTACAGAAAACAGTATGGAGATTCCTCGAAGAAATAACTGTAGACTTACCATTTGATCCAGCAATCCCACTACTGCTAATCTACCCAAAGATCTGCTATCTACCCAAAGGAAAAGAAGTCATTTTATCAAAAATGACTCAAATGTTTACCACAGCATGATTCACCATTACATAGATGTGGAATCAACCTAAGTGTCCATCAATTCATGAGTGGATAAAGAGAATGTGTAGTGTATATACCATGGAGTATTACTCAGCCATAAAAATAAATGAAATAATGTCTTTTGCAGCAACTTGGATGGAACTGGAGACCATTTTCCCAAGTGAAGTGTCTCAGGAATAGAAAAACAAACACCACATGTACACACTAATAATTGGAAGCTAAACGATAGGCACACATGGGCACAAAGAGATGTAAAGGACATTGGAAACCAAGAAGCAGGGAGGGGATAGGAGGATGAGGGGTAAAAATTTACCTATTGGGTAGAAAGAATACTGTTATGGTGATGGGCACATTAAAAGCCTCAACTTAAGCATTATATGAGGTATTCAGGTAACAAAAACATTTGTATCTTTTTCATATCTTTTTTATTTTTTATTTATTTTTAATTTTTTTAATATCTTTAAACAAAAAAAAGTATTCATGGAAGTAACTCTATAGAGAAATTAATTTTAAAGTATATATGTGACTATTTTATCCATATCTCTAAAAGTTTTTAAAATCAAATTGTTGATAAATTTTTGGATCTTCTCCTTTTGGGTAAGAAAATAAAAATGGCTTTACTGAGCTCTGTTCTGAAGAATCTGCTTTGTTATTTCTTGAAACAGAATAAGCAGGACTGCTTCTAGTGTTTATGGAGCCCAGGAGGAGATGACAAATGGAAGCCCACTACCACATGTAGTGATTATTTAAAATTATAAAACAATCTGACAAATAAAAAATATTTCTATCATCTTACATTGACAAATACACCTTCATAAAAACAAAATTAAAAAAAATTTGTAATAATTTTCATGTGATTAAAAAGTCAGCAAAATGCTAACAAATAATTGTACTTTATTATTGTGCATATTTGGGTGATCTGGTAATAGGTAAGCAATGTTTAGATAAGTAATAAAACAAGGGCTGGCACAGTTAATAGATTCTTATTTTTTTCATGAAATTTGTTTTATTGCCTCTTTCAGCAAAATTACTAATTATTATATTAATGCATTTGAGATAGTTACATGGTTTGTGTTATAAGTATAATGTTAAATTAGACATTTCTTAAGGCACTGTGGTCCCTGCTTTACATTATTTTAATTTTGAAAATAACTTTACTTTACTAAACTTTACATACCACATGTTATTGGTTGAATCATGTCTCCTACATCCCACAATGTACATGTTGAAGTCCTAATTCTCAGTACCTCAGAAGCTGACCTTATTTGGAGGTAGGATTGTTGCAAATGTAATTAGTTTAAATGAGATAATACTGGCTTAGGCTAGGTCCTTAATCCAATATAACTGGTGTCTTTTAAAAAGGAGGAAATTTGGACAAAGACTTATTCACAGGGAAAATATCATGTGAACATAAAGGTAGAGACTTGAGTGATGCAACTACAAGCTAAGGAATGCCAAAATTGCCAGTAAACCACAAGAAGTAGAGGAGCATGGAATAGATTCTCTCTCACAGCCCTCATAAGGAACGAATCCTGCCAATACGTTGATCTTGGACTTACAGACTACAGAACAGTGAGATAATAAGTTTCTGTGGCTTAAGCTACCCAGTTTGTAGTATTTTGTTATGGTAGCTTTAGCAAACTGATATACCATGTTTGACCTCTGTAATGTAGTAAATGGAGTAACATACAACTTGTTTCATTGGTAAAATATTTTATGTTTTCTCCAAACAATCCACTCTATTTATATCATGCTTTCACCATCTCTTAAAATAAAATCTAAAATCATACAGTTCTTCTTTCAAATGCTTAAATATTATCATATTTTAAAGAAAAATGAAAATAGCAATATGTTGCTCAATTCTTTCAAGTCATTTTTCAAATAAGATAAAACTTGATCTAGTATAGCCAGCAACTGGTCTTCATAGAAATTAAATCTTAGTAAATATTTTATTAAAACAAAGCTACTCATAATTCTAGCATTCAATGTCCACGTAGCTGTTAATACCAGGGATCTGTGTTTAGCTTCAAGTATGTTACCCTTAGACCTACATTTATGTAAATATAAGAGAAATGTGAATTTTTTAATATTGAGAAATGTTTCTCAGCCACTCTGTACAACTGTTATAATACCAAAACTATATTGTAAATACCTCTGGGACTAAGAGTTAGAACCTGATGAAAAGTAAGAAAATTGGGGGATGACGTTATGGTAAACAAATCTTTATTGTGCAAGAAATACTACATTCAAACTATCGGAGATGAAAGATTCACAAATTAATTAATTTGTCTTTTTCTCTTCCCTAAATTCTTCAGCTACACAAATCCTCCCTGAACTGTAAAGCAGTACCAGCTCTTATGGCATAACCTGCTATCCCTCGAGATGTTCAAATGCATTCAGCAAGAGCTGTGGATGAGAGTTCCGGAACCTCAGAGCTGTTAGTCCCAAGAGCCAATGGGTAACTGTGTGGTACTAGTGTTGAGCATTGAATTATTTGTGACAGAGGGGCCTCTATGTGTTTTAAGGAATTTATTTTTATGTGTTTCTGATATACAACATATACAAGACCCTCTAAAGTGCGGGGCCCAAGACAGGAGTGTCCCTTTTTTGAGCCTTATTGCTCCTATTGAAGGGCAGTACAAGCATAAGGCCCTGTAGAGTCTTTATTCTTTTCTCATGAGTTTCTCATGTCTCTTTTGAGGTCCTCATCTCTTCAACCTGAGTTTTTAACAGAGTCGTTCAGAGTTGTCATACCTGTTATCCTCTAGGGAGTTCAGAAAAATGCATTTCACATAGTTGAAACACTATGTCCTCTAATTGCTTTGCTTCAAAGTTCACATATGTCTGGCATACCTTTTTCAGAAGAGGTATGTCTGTGTGTGTGTGTCTGTGTGAGATTACTGCCATTTTCAACTTCTATTAAAAATAGAATAATGAAATATGCTCAATTTTTAGTTCTTTTTATTCATTTGGATGTGTTTTTTAAAATTTCAAAGTATTATGGGGGTACAAATATTTTTGGTTACATGGATCACTTCTATAATGCTTGAATCAGTGTGCCCATCACCCAGATAGTGTTCATTGTACCCATTAGGTAAGTTTTCACCTATCTCCTCTGCCTCCCTCCGCCCTGCTGATTTCACTTGAGATTTATTTCCCTCTATGTACATGTGTGCTCACCAGTTAGTTCCAATTTAATAGTTAGTACATGAGGTGTTTGTTATTCCATTCTTGTGATCCTTCGCTTAGGAGAATGATCTCCAGTTTCATCCAAATTGGTGCAAAAGGCAATGAGTCATCCTTCCTCATGGCTGAGCAGTATTCTATGGTATACATATACCACATTTTGTTAATCTACCCATGAATCGATGGGCATCTGTGTTGATTCCACATCTTTGCAATTGTGGATTGTGCTGCAATAAACGTTCAACTGTACATGTCTTTTTGATAAAGTGAATTCTTTCTTTTGGGTAAATACCCAGTAGTGGAATTGCTGAATCAAAGAATAGATCAACATTTAGTTCTTTGAGGAATCTCCATGCGGTTTTCCATAGAGGTTGTACTAATTTACAGTGCCACCAATAGTGTATAAGAATTCCTTTTTCTCTGTATCCATGTCAGCATCTATTCTTTCGGACTTTTTAATAAAAGCTGTTCAGACTGGGGTACAGTGATATCTCATTGTGGTTTTAATTTGAATTTCCCTGATGATTAGTGATATTGAACGTTTTTTCATGTTTATTGGCCATTTATCTATCTTTTTTGAGAGGCTTCTGTTCATGTCTTTTGACCACTTTTTAATGGGATTGTTTGATTTTTTTCTTTCTGATTTGCTTGAATTCTTTGTGGATTCTGGTTATTAGTCCTTTATCAAATGTATAGCTTGCAAATATTTTCTCCCATTTCATAGGCTGTCTATTTCCTCTGTTCATTGTTTCCTTGGCTGTGCAGAAGCTTTTTGAGAGAAGGGAAAAATCACACAGTCTTTCTACTGCCTGTTTTAAATGTTACTGATTATTTTTTAAAACCTAGAAATATTTATGGCTGAATGTATAAAATTCAGTATATTCAGTGTAAAAAGACAGATTCAAGTATCTAACTGGATTATAAAACTTCACATAATAAAAAATCACGATGTATTTAGACCTTTCAGAAAACACAAATTGTGGCTCCTATGTTTATTCATTTTTATTTTAGATTATGTTCTGAAGCATTTAAATAATTATTAAAAATTAACAATATAGTTAGGACTAGAGGAATTAACTGGAAATTAAAGTGTATACTTTTTGTCTGTCAGCTGGGAAGTCCCATTCAGAAACTGTTTAGATGTAACAATGGCACTATTATGGCAGAACACAATAGTGCGATCATGTACAGGATATTTCCTCAGATTGAGGAGCGATAGTGTGCAAATGACATATTAGCAAAGACAAACTTGTTTCATTTAGGTAGTGTTAATTAGTGCCTCATATAATTATTGACATCTGGTCTGGTTTTCACCTGCTTTCCTTTTGCTGATAAATCCAACCTCCATTTAGGTAAAGTCAGCAAAGTAGGCTTCAATGTAAAGAACAGTATATCTGAGAAAATATATAGAGTTTGAGGTAATTATCAAAATGAATTGATGGTTACTGAATAGAACTCAACCAGTGAAGGTAGGTGACATAAGGAAAAACAATCATGTATATTTATATCTAGCAGAATCTTTGTAGACCATGGACCTGGGAGCTCAGACAACGCTCTGAAGAGTGTATCTATAGATTCATCCCATTTAAACACAGAAAATATTTATAACTTACTTAATTGGAAACAAAAGAAGTATAGCAATTCTGGGAAAAACAGGTAACAAGTTAATGGAATTTTCTGATTGGTTAAAAATTACTCTGAAATAGTTTCTTGTTTCAATACTACTGGTTAGAAAGCCTTCTAAAATAAATATTTAATGTCTTCTTCTGCTCTAATGAATAGCACACAAATATTGTCTGGAGATTGAAGATTTCACGATGCTGCTGCATCATTCTGTACAGTAAAATATTTGGCACTGTACATGCATATCCGTGGATTGAAATTTCATCTAGAGGGACTGCAGCACAAACTCCAGTAGTTATTCTTTTGCACAGACTCCTGTCTGTTTTGCTGCCACTTACTTTTTTCTAAGAGTCTTGTGTATACAGTTGAAATCTGCATTTGTCTAGTAAGTAGTTTTGCTGTGTAATCCCATTTTTTCTTTTACCTAATTAAAATCTCACTGACAGTTCTCACTCTTCTTTATATAATCATTTCTTTTTCCCTCTACAGGATCATTTCCGGTAGTATACAAACATGGTATTATTTCTTTCATCTAAAAATATTTTCTCAAACCATTTTTTTTTTGCCAGCTGCCTCACCAAAGACTCTGAACCTTTTCCACGAAACTCCTGCAAATAATGGTACCTATCTGTTGCCTTCAATTTTTCTTTTCCCATTTCCCTTTAGCCCCTTTCCAATCATGCCTGTGTGCCCACATTACCTAAATCTAACTTTTCAGGGACTTCTGCATTGCTAACTTCAGTAGTCATATTCTCCATCTTCTTAATAGAACCTTATCAGCGTTTGCGCAGCTGATCATTCTGCCTTCCTTGGCATGCTTTCTTCCTTTGGCTTTCAGAGTACCACACTTTCTTGCTTTTCATTCTACCTCAATGCTAATTCCTTCTCAATCTTCTTTTGCTCAATTCTTTTCTTCTCTGGACCTTTAAATATTGAGATTTTCCCCATCTACATTTAGTGATGATCTCATCCACACTCAGGACTCTACACATTATCTGTAGGTGTGAGGAGGAAGCTCTGTGGCTAGCCTGTGCTCCGGCGCAGGCTTTGGGAGTTGGAAGAAAAGGCGAGTGGCAGCAGACAGGTGAGACATGCTCTTTATTGTCAGGGGAACACAGCATTGGCGAAAAACATGGCCGAGAATATGGCGAGCACTTACATATGGCTCTGAACAATAGTGGCAACATGCCATGGGAAAGCGCAATCATATGGGTTCACACAGGAGATGACTTGGTTATGCTGATTCGTGTCTCCCCAGAAGGCTGCATGACTTGGTTATGCTGATTCGTGTCTCCCCAGAAGGCCAGCTAGTCAGAGGGGCTGGGCCAGAAAAAATACTGCAGCAGTCATCTTAGTTTGGCGAAAGAAACCTGTTGCCTATACAAATGTATTTTCCCTCACAGTAGTCCAAAAACTCCCAAATGTATATTTCCATCCCTGACCACTCTCCTGAACTTCAGTCATGAAATTTCAACCACCTGCTTAAAAATCTTCACTAATAGATAGGGAGTCTACAGGTAACTCAAACTTAACATGCCCAGAACTAGATTCCTAGTCTTCCAAAAAAAAAAAAATCTACTTACAGTTTCACAATAATGCCTTTTTTCTTTCAGTTGTTAAGGTGACTGACCATCCCAGTTTACCAGGGCTTGAAGAAGTTATTAGGATGAAGGACTTTCATTGCTAAAATAGGAAAGTCCTGGGCAAACCAGAATGAGCTAGTCACCCTACCGAGTTGTTCAGGTCAAATACCTTAGGGTCATCTGTGATCTTTCTCTCATATTGCTTATATAATATATTAGAGAATCCTGTTGGCTCTTCCTGTAAACTAACTGGTTCTCATCCTTCATTGCTACCACCGGGTCAAACCACCATTCTCTCTCAACTGGGTTACTGAGGCATCCTCCTAACTGGTCTTCATTCTTTCACTCTTCCATCTTGATGTGGTTTGGATGTTGGGCCCTTTCAAATCTCATGTTGACATTTGATCCCCAGTGTTGGAGGTGGCCTGGTGGAAGGTGTTTGTGTCATTGGGGTTGATCGCTCATGAATGGCTTGGTGCCCTCCCTGAGATAATGAGTCCTTGCTTTATTAGTTCATGTGAGAACTGGTTATTTAAAAGAGCCTGGCATCACCTCCTCCATCTCTTACCCTCTCTCTTGCCATGTGGCACACCTGTTCCCCCTTTGCTTTCCACCTTTATTGGAAATTCCCTGAAACCCTCAACAGAAGCAGATGCTGGTACCATGCCTCTTGTACAGCCTGCAGAACTGTGAGCCAAATAAACCACTTTTCTCTGTAAATTACCCAACCTCAGGCATTTCTTTTATAGCAGTACAAATGGACAAATACACATCTCCTATCATGAATTCTCAACACAGCTGCCAAAACAATCTTTTAAAAGTGTAAGCCAGATCATGACATTCCTTATTCCCCCAACCCTGTAATTTCTTCCTATTTCAGAGTAAAAGCCAAAATTTTTATAATGGCTTATAAAACCTACATGATCTAACTCTAACTCCTGCTCCATATAGACCCACCCATAGTTGATCAATTACTTCAACTCCTACAATTCTTTCCTGTGTTCAATTTGCCCTGACACATTAGTTCCCTGACTGTTCCTCATTCCTGCAGATAGACTACTGTGTTAGGGTCTTTACATTGGCTGTTCCTTCTGCTTGGAACACCATCCAGGTATCTCCATAATTAACACTTAACACTTTACACTTGCTTCAAGTTTTGTCCCAAATTTCACCATCTGCATGATTATCATACTATTAAAAATTACACTCTCCTCCATTCCCCAGCTCTCTTTTCGTGCTTTATATTTTCCTATTATTCTTTTAATCTTTAACATTCCACATAATGTACATTTGTCATATTCATTTGTGTTTCTATCCATGTTAGAATATAAACTCCAGCAAATTAGAGTATTAAAAAAAATCTTTCTCAGCTGATACATACCAAGTGCCTAAAATAGTAATCTATGCAAGAAGCACTCAATAAGTATTTATTGAATGAACAAATGTATTTATTTAATTTCACCTCAGTAAGTACCTTCTAAATTCCCCTGACAGTCCTAGATCTATCCCAGATGCTTATACAAAATATTAAAGTTGAATGAGACATTGTCCTTGAATTTGAGGAACTTACTGTTTGGAGAATTAAGATAAAAGTATTAAGAAGACAATTAAGTATTACAACATATGGTAATAGCTACAAACCTTGCAATCATGAAAAAACCTGAGTTTCTTTATCTGAAAAATTAGTTGCTTATTCTGGGAGTTGCCTAGAGACACTTTCAACTCTAAAATAATATTACTTTATGGCTTCATAAATTATTAATGTAATTGTACTACAGAATCAGGTAGGTATGGACAAACTGCTAGAAGAAGCTACACAAATCAATAGATATGGGAGAAACTGAGAGTCAAAAAGTATTACAGCATATTCTACAAACCCAGGGGGAAAAGAACAATGGTAGCAAATATTTCCAAGTGGAGAAGGAGTTTACCCTGAGTAGAAGTAATTGGATAGATCTGAGGATAACAGGGTACCCTGGAAAAAATTTTCACAGCCTCCAAGGTGAAGATAAGTACAAAAAAATCAGTGTGTACACCTGGGAAAACTGTATCTTACAGGGAAATCTAGGCCTTGGGAATCAGTGAAATATTCAAGAACTCTCTCCCCCACCTTCTTTGACTTTCCAGAAGAATAGAGATTTACTCTAAGAAAACTGGGAAAAACAAACACACCTAGAAACAGAAACAAAATTGAGCAGGACTGAAATGACTGGTAGAGATACAGGTCAAAGGACCAGATAAGGGTAAGATGTAGAAAGGATAAAGTTTCCAACAGGTACTTTAACAGCAAAATCTAATGTCAAAAGCATAAAGCACTGTCTGAGTAGGCAAGGCTTATAGAGCTCATGGGCTAAGTATAGGGCTGGAGACTAAAAATCTTCCTGAATAGACTTAGATCTGTGTGAATAGAACATATTTTGAGCCTTTCTGGGAGCAATATAAAGAGGAAACCCTTAAGCCATAATATTTAGAAAGCTATGCTATTACCTATTTCTCTTCTAAGAAGCCTCTTTTTAATAGCCCAGGAAAATTCATCTCACTTAAAAATGTGAGAAAAATGTAATCTAACTCCAATAAAAGTTACTGCTAAAAAAGTGATAAAAATTATCATGATAATGTTCCAACAGACAATGAGAACACATCAAAAAAATGTAGCCTCAAAATAGATAGAAACCCTGGCATAATATTTCAAAGTAATACAAAGAAAACATTAGAAGCTTTGAAAGAATATCACTATTAAGAAATTCAGGCTGGACATGGTGGCTCAAGTCTGTAAACCTAGTACTCTGGGAGGCTGAGGAAGGAGGATTGCTTGAGGTCAGGTGTTCAAAACCAGCCTGAGCAAAAGTGAGACCCCATCTCTACTAAAAATAGAAAAATTAACCGGGCGCAGTGGCTGCACCTGTAGTCCCGGCTACTTAGGAGGCTGAGGCAGGAGGATCACTTGAGCCCAGGAGTTTGAGGTTGCAGTGAGCTATGATGATGCCACTGCACTCTAGCCAGGGTGACAGAGCAAGACTCTGTCTCTAAATAAATAAAAAATAAGAAATTCAAAATTATATGGCTATAATAAATAGAAGGTAAGAGGGAAGGACTGACAATTACCAAAACTGGTATTTTGGAATTGGAAAAGTAAAAAAAAACTTTATAAATAAAACTAAAATAAGGTGAACATAAAAGTAAAGTGGTGACTGGAAGACCACCGTAAAGGAAGTAGGATAAATAATTAAGTGAAAAACAAAATAAAACCAGTCAGACTCAAAGAAAGATGTTAAAAGGATTTTAAAAATTAATGGAGTGAACCTGTAAAGCTGATCAAACATGCATTTAATAGTTGTTGAACAGACAAAATTATTTTAAACCACAGTTCAACAAAATTTTCTAGAAAAACAAGAATTGGTTCTATTGAAAATTCACACTCCCCTTGTACTTGGAATCAGAGCAGTCAACACCAAGATGTAGATTATACTATAAAGATGAGGAAAAATTGCCTTCGAAACTTCAGAACCACACATCTTTCATCCCCACTCCCTACCAACAACACACACATACATAAATCAAGTAACAAATAAAGGAAAGAAAATGAGATTAGCACCAATTTCTTAGCAGCAATATTTTAAGCTACAAAACAATGAAATAACATTGTTATTGTACTGAAGAAAAGTATATGTGATATTTTTATATCTGGCCAAACATCATTTTACTATTAATATAAAGGCCAAAAAGAGTTCTACAAAGGTAATACTTGAAAGAATATTTTTCCATAAACTTTTTCTAAGGAATTCATCACAGAAAGAGTTTCAGAAAGACATAATATCTGGAAAATTTCTTCATAAGGTCTAGAGGCATGGCAGTAAGCATTTGAAGATCAAAAAATGGAGATAAAGATGGAAAAATATAGTGTGCATATTACAGGCTCTGATGTTGGAGAAATAATACAACCAATTACAAACTAGAGGAGGAGGGCAGGAGGAAAGGGTAGAGTAAAAAGTAATTAGTGTAATCTTACTGATTGACTTGCTGGTATTAGGAATGAAAAGATATCATTAAAAATTAACAAGAGCTTGAAACTTAAGTATATTTTGCTTTATAAGCATTAATATTAAGATTATACTTATGACTAGCAAGACAGGAAAAGAAGCAGTTCCTCACTGACAAAAATATTAATAATGGAAAGAAACTGTTTTAGAACAAAGTGCGGTTTAAAGCACTATAGATATGTATTAGTATAAAACCAATCATTAGAAAGAGTCCAAAGCTTCCCCAACAGCAAAGGAAATAACTGGAGGGAGAGAGCAAACAGCTAAAATAATGGAACACACACATGCATTCATGCTTCTACAACATAATATTCTATTATAGAATGAGACCAAATGTATCAGTTCTACCAATACATTTTAGTGGGCTTAATTTACATAATATAATAAAAAGACTTTCAGATTGGCTAAGAAAGTAAAATTCAACTTTATGCTTATGCAAAAGACACCTAAAATAAAGTGAATTGAAATGGGTGAAGATAAAAGCATGAACAAAAATATACCAAGCAAAGGCAAGAAAGAAGAAAGCAGGGGCCATGATCTTGATCTAAAACAAGGTAGAATTCAGGCCAGGTAGAATTAAACAATACAAAGTAGGACACTCTGTAATGCTAAAGAGTACAATTCACAGTGAAGATATTAATATCTATTCACCAAATATCAGTAGCAACGTTCATAAAGCAAAAACTACAGGCGATGAAAGGAGAAATAGACACACATTAAAAATAGGAAACTTTAGCACACTTCTCTCAGATCTAGATAGATCAAGGTGGAAAAATGTTAGGAAAAATGTAGAAGACCTAAAAACCATAAGATAAAGTCTAAAAATATATAATAAGCACTTTTACCTGATAGCAGAGACTGTACCTTTCTTTCAAGTATGCATAAACCCCTATTAAAATTAACTATATATTAGGCTATAAATATCTCAAAAAATAGAAATACAAACAATATTAATGAGCTATAATTCAATAATAGTAATAATAACAATGAAAAGGCCGTTTCACCAGGAAACTATTTAAAAAAGTAAACACTTATATCAAAGAAAAAATACAAACCAAAATTCTGAATTTCTAGAAAAGAATAATGATGAAAGCATGATGCATTAAATTCTAATGAAAACAAGAATGCCATTAAAAAGCTAGTAGAACATCTTGTTTGGGGAGAGCATAAAGCATAAAGGACTAGAGAGAATCACACTTTAAAATCAGTGAAGCTGGCATGTAAAAAATGGATAGAGAGGGAATGGAATCTTGGATACCAGGTAGTTTAGATTAGCATGGTAGCAGAGGAGATAGAGAAAACTAGGCATATTTTAGAGTATTTTTGGATGCATAATCTAGAGAAAGAATTGGGTAAAATGGTGATGAAGAGTGAGATGCAAGGAAGAATCACAGTTCATTGCATAGGTCCTAGGTAGATTGCAAGTGCCATTTACTGAGAGAGGAAGGCCGAGAGAAGATTTCGGGGGGTGGAGAGGAAGTGGTGTAGTTTATTTTGTAATTTACACAACAGATAATTCATATTAGAAGAAATTCAAAAGACCAATAAAATAAGATTAAATTTAACTTTGCTTTTCATCAAAGAAATATATTTTTAAACAGATAAAAATTTTAACGTATTAAATTAATAAATTATTGATGAGAGTGATGAAATAAACACTTTCATACACTGCCAATATTTTATAAACTTTTAACCTTTATGATTAGCAATACAGAAATATGCAACCTATTAATTTCATTTCCAGGAATGAATCCTGAGAAACTAATTGTGATTTGGATCAATATTTATATACAATAATGGCAATCACAACCTTATACATAATAGCAAAAATTGTAGTCAATCATTAATTTTCACCTTATAAATCTTAAATAATAAACATTAAATAAATTGATACACCAATATATGATAAACATTTATGTATTTATTATTAATCCTGGTTTTGAAAGCATACCTCAAAAGGCAATTTCAGTGTACATCAATGGACAGCTCTTAGCAGTCAGCATAGCTATCTGCACCAAGCTCATTCTAAAAATACTAGTAAACTAAATTCACATAAAAATAAATAACAGAAATATATCAAGACAAAATATTATACAAAGTTACAACAAAAACAATAAAGAGGAATAGCATAACATTCCTAAAGACAATGAAAGCATGCTAAATGATACACTTAAAAAATCAAAATTATTACATACTATTTCAAAATAAGCTAAAGTTATTAATAAAATGATTTGAGATGTCAAATAACAACATAAGCATGAATTAGACAACTCAAAAATAAGGCAGTGTCAAATGAGAAACCATGAGCTATCTACAGTGATTAGAATCATGGGTTCTCACATAAATACAAAGAACCTAGACTAAAAATATTGCAGAAAATTATTCCAAAATATCCCCATTGGTTATTTCTAAAGGGTAGAATTATAGATGATTTAAATTTTATCTTTCTAGTGTTTTCCATTTTTAATACAATAAACATACATTCTTTCCATAAACTTTTGTGTTAGAGAGGATATCAGGTGTAGAACTTGAATAATGATATTCCTCAGTTTATGACATACTATCATCTTTTACCTACATGAAGTCTTCCTCTTGTTTTATTTATTTGTTTATTCTCTCTATTTCCATCCATTCTATTCTTCTACTTTCCATAACCAATCATCTTCCTGTTTTAATGCATACTACCTTGTTTATATGTCTTCTTATTAATATTTTTATTTTGTGTGTATGCATTTTAGTTTACATCAGTGGAGGATTCTGTGAAGTTAGGAAAGCTATCTGTACCAAACCTCACGCTAAAAATACAAATAAACTAAAATCACATAAACATATACAACAGAAATATATTAAGGTAAAATACCATGCAAAGTTACAATAAAAAAATGAAAAGGAATAGCATGACATCTCTAAAGACAATGAAAACATGTTACGTTCACTTCTGCATACTTAGAAAAACATGAAAACTGTTGATTGTTTCCTTGGCTGTGCAGAAGATTTTTAATTTAATTGAGTCCCAGTTACTTATTTTTGTTGTTGCTGTCATTGCCCTTGGGGTCTTATTCACAAATTCTTTGCCAAGACCAATATCTAGAAGAGTATTTCCAACATTTTCTTCTAGAATTCTCATGGTTTCATGTCTTAGATTTAAGTCCATTATCCATCTTGAATTAATATTTGTGAGCAATGAGAGATATGAATCTTGTTTCAGTCTTCTACATGTGGCTATCCAATTTTCCCAGCACTATTTATTGAATAGGGATTCTTTTCCCCAGTGTATATTGCTGTCTGCTTTGTCAAAGATCAGATGGCAAAATGTGGATGATTTTATATCTGAATTCTCTTTTCTGTTCCATTGGTTTGTATCTGTATTTTTTGTGCCAGTACCATGTTGTTTTGGTTGCCATAGCCTTGCAGTATTGCTTATAAAGTCTGGTAAAGTGGTGCCTCCAGATTTGTTCCTTTGGCTTAAGGTTGCTTTGGCTATTCAGTCTCTTGTCTGGTTCCAAATGAAATGTTAAAATTACTTTTTCTAGATCTGGAAAAAATGATGTCATTATTTTGATGGGAATTGCTTGAATTTGTAAATCACTTTGAGTAGTATGGATATTTTAACAATGTTGATTCTGCCGATCCATGAACATGATATGTTTTTCCACTTGTTTACCTCATCTTCAATTTCCTTCCTCAGTGATTCACTGTTCTCTTTGTAGAGATCTTTCAACTCCTTGGTTAAATATATTCTTAGGTATTTTATTTTCTTTATAGCTATTGTGAAAGGTATTAAGTCTTTGATTTGATTCTCAGCTTGACTGTTGTTGGTATATAGGAATGCTACTAATTTGTGTACATTGACTTTGTAAACTGAGACTTTGCTGAATTTATTTATCAATTCCAGCAGTTTCCTGGCAGAATGTTGGGGTTTTCTAGATATAAGATCATATCATCAGCAAAGAGTGATATAATAGTTGGACCTCCTCTTTCTGCATTTGGATGCCCTTAATTTCCTTCTCTTGCGTGATTGCTCTAGCTAAGACTTCCAGCACTATGTTGAGTAGAAGTGGTGACAGTGTGCATCCTTGTCTGATTCCAGTTCTGAGTGGGAATGCTTTCAACTTTTCCCCATTCAGTATAATGTTGGCTGTGGATTTGTCATATGTGGCTTTTATGTTGGTATATGTTCCATCTGTCCCTATTTCGTTAAGAGTTTTTATCATAAAAGAGTGCTGAATTTTGTCAAGTGCTTTTTCTGCATCTATTGGGATGATCATATGATCTTTATTTTTGCTTCTATTTATGTGGTGAATCACATTTATGGATTTACATATGTTGAACCATCATTGCATCCCTGGAAGTGAAATGAACCCCACTTCCAGTGAGAATGGCTTCTATCAAAAAGTCCCAAAACAATAGATGCTGGCATAGATGTGGATAGAAAGGAACACTTATACAGTGTTGGTGGGACTGCAAACTAGTGTGACCCCTATGGAAAATAGTATGGAGATTACTCAGAGAACTACAGATAGACCTACCATTTGATTTAGCAATCCCACTATTGAGTATTTACCCGAAGGAAAAACGTCATTTCATGAAAAAGACATCTACACTTGAATGCTCATTGCAGCACAACTCACAAGTGCAATGATGTGGAATCAGCCCAAGTGCCCATCAATTCATGAGTAGATTAATAAAATGGGATATATATATATACACACACCATGGAGTATTACTCAACCACAAAAAATTAATTAATACCTTTTGCACCAATTTGGATGGAACTGGAGACCATTATTCTAAGTGAAGTATCAAATAATAGAAAAACAAACACCACATGTACTCATTATTAAATTGGAACTAACCATTCAGCACTCATGTGCACAAATGGAAGTAAAACTCAACAGAAATCATGCAGGTGGGGTAGGAAGGAGTAAAATCATATCCAACCAGGACAATGTACACTATTTGGGTGAGGGACACACTTATAACTTTGACTCAAGCAGTAAAAAGCAATCCATGTAACCAAAACATTTGTATTTCTGTAATATTCTGAAATTCAAAAAACATGAAAACTATTACATACTATTTCAAAATAAGTGAAAAGACATTCAGAAAATTATTCAAGACATGAAAGAAAAACATAAACATGAATTAGAAAAACTCAAAAAGTGACAGAAGTTAAGGAAAAATAAGAAATGTAAGAAAAAAGTCATTTTAAAAATGAAGACTAAGATGGTAGAAATACAAGAATAAATAAAGCAAAAAAAATGCCTTAAGACAATTAGGAGAATAAAAAAAGGATAATTTTTTAAATGAAAAGGAAACAAAGAAACAAGTCACTAAGTTAGGCAAATAAATCCAACATAGGAATGAAAGCAATATTAAGAACTGTAATTCAATATATTCTTGAAGTAAACACACAGACTTGAAACTACATATTTAAAAAGTGCACTTTGTACCTGAGAATATCCATCCAGAAAGGCCAATATCAAAGCAAATTCTTGCCGGGCGCGGTGGCTCACGCCTGTAATCCTAGCACTCTGGGAGGCCGAGGCGGGTGGATCGTTCTGAGCTCAGGAGTTTGAGATCAGCCTGAGCAAGAGCGAGACCTCATCTCTACCAAAAATAGAAAGAAATTAATTGGACAGCTAAAAATACATACAGAAAAAATTAGCTGGGCATGGTGGCTCATGTCTGTAGTCCCAGCTACTTGGGAGGCTGAGACAGTAGGATTGCTTGAGCCCAGGAGTTTGAGGTTGCTGTGAGCTAGGATGATGCCACGGAACTGGCCCCAGGCAATATAATGAGACTCTGCTTCAAAAAAAAAAAAAAAAACAACAAATTTTTTTAAAATTATTGGACTTCAAAAAGAAAAAAAGAAAATATCTCGTGTATTTAAGCAGAATAATTGTGACTAATAAGTGAAATAAAATTAGATTGTCATCAGAACCTTTGAAAGCAACTCTGTAAATCCAAAGAAAATTGAGTGATATAATTTACATATTGTTTTAAAAATCATATTTTATATACTCAAGGAAAGAAAATGTAAATCAAAGGCTTTTTAGATGTAGCAAAACTTATATTCAAGGTTAGAGGGCAGAGGCAAATGGTTATTAAAATGTTAGAGAGCAGGGAATATTGATCTCTTGATCTTTCCTAAAGAATGTGCCAGAGGATCAACTTTAGATAATCAAAATTACTGGAGAGAAGTCTACACAAGAACTGGTGTGAGCATTAAGTACATAATTCCTTATAAAACTAGCATTATATTCAGATTAAAAGAAAATACTGTAATAGGTAACATCAGTATGAGCTGACAATGTAGATATATTACAAACCTAAAAAATGAGGAGAGCTAGGGGAGGGCTATGCAAAACTTTTTGGAACTATTCAATGATGGTATTTTTTAGTCTCAGTCTATTGTGATTTAGACTATTATGTGTTTAAAATGCTATAAAGTTGTAGAAAAGAAACGGACATAGAATATTCTAATTCTATTATATCCAATATCCTTGAGAACCAGAATTCCTGGTGTTGAAGACGGGAGATGTTGATGATATACGGAAGAGACGAAATAAAAGCTTTCTAGCCCTGAATTAGACTTGGATCTCTTTTTAAAAAGATATATATGCAATTTAAATATTCATCCTCATTGCCAAATGCCTAAAAGCAATGCCTGACAACCAACAGTAGCAATGAGCATCTATAATTTCCAGATACCATTCTTGAAAGAGTGAAACATTTTTCTTGTTAGAGTTTTTTTCTTGTTGACAAGACTTGGAATAATATAAACAACTTCCTTTTCCTTCCTTCCTTCCTTCCTTTCTTCCTCTCCTCCTTCCCTCCCTCCCTCCCTTGCTTTTTCCCTCTGTCTCCCTTTCTCTCTTTCCCTCCCTCCCCACTCTTTCCCTCCCTCTAGCACTTTCTTGGAAAAAGCTTGAAAAATTTAAACAGCTTAGAATTCTGAAGAAACAAATTACTTTTTCCTCTTCTTTAGATAACTGTTTTTGAAAAGATGTCTATCTAAAAAACAAAAACGAAAATAAAAACTCTTTCAAAAATTGGCAAGTAAATTTTCTGTACCCAAAAATGTTGACTATTACAATAAAGTGCTAAAAATAAGATAAACAATATTCACTTACTTAAAGACACAAAACAAGCATTTAAAGTCAATTATTTCATAAAATGGAAGTTCATGGACTAAGTAAAATGATGTTGAAAAAATAAAAAATGAGAAACATTGCTGTGGAAGAATTTTTTATGCAAAAATTATTCACAAAATATATTTTAGCTTTATCAAATTCTGGTTTTGCTACTGTGAAGAAAGTATTGTTGATTCGTTCTAAAGGCTTTCTGAAAAATAAAAATTTTTTGGCTTCTCAAGTGACCTCTTAGTCCATTTGTGCTGCTATAACAGAATACCTAAGAATGGGTAATTTATAAAGAACGGGAATTTATTTCTCACAGTTCTGGAGGCTAGGAAGTCAGGGATCAAAGCACCAGCATTTGGTGTCTTTTAAGGGCCTTTCTGCTGCGTTCACACATAGTGGAAGGTGGAAAGGCAAAAGGGCCCAATGCTGAGTGAAACCTCATTTATAAGGGCCTTAATCCCATTCAAGAGGGAGAAGCCCTCCTGGCCTAATTACCTCTTAAAAGATTTACCTCTTAATACTGTCACATTAGAACCACCTGAATTTTGGAGGAGACACATTTAAACCACAGCACCTCTTATGTTAGATTTTTGTAGTTTCTAATTTTCTCCTCTGATTCTCTTAGCTATCAACTGATTCCTGCTCTCAGGCATTACAAGCCTACTATATTGCCTGCTTTAGTTGAAAGCCATAATGGAATTGTCAGCATTACTGAATATGTCTTTAGCTTGTATACCTCCTATGTTCATTCTCAACTATTTCAAAAATTCTGAAATTTTCCTATTTCAGTATCATTATGTACAGATGGAAAAACACACATTTCCTTAAAAAAATGTACATTTAGATATTTACTTTATTAAACAAATCTTCAGTGGACATTATCCACTCTTTTAAAAAATAAACGTAAATATTAAATCCAGTATTATAATAATAATTGTAATGCTGCAAAGCTATCTGCTATCGTCGGAATGTTTTGTTCCTTCCAAAATCGGTATTGAAATTTAATCCCTAATGCGACAGTAGTAGGAGGTGTGGCATTTGGGAGGTAATTGTGTCACGAGGCTGCAGCCTCATGAATAGGATTATGTGCCCTGATAAAAGGGCTTGCTGGAAGAAGTTTGTCCTCCTTTGCCTGCTGAGGACGCAGCGTTCCTCCCCTCCAGAGGATGCAGTATGCAGAGTGCTGCCTTGGAAGCAGAGAGGAGCCCTCACCAGACACAAACATCAATGCCTTCATCTCAGACTTCCCAGCTTGCAGAACTGTGAGAATATAAATTTCTGTCTTTTATAAATTACCCAGTCTGTGATATTCAGTTTTAGAAACACAAATGCACAGAGACATTATCCTATTGGTTATATGAGTGTGTATTAATAATCCCACATACCCACTTTTATCCATTAGGGTGCTCATTTTCTAACATCATTCTACCAGGGAGCAAGTCATCCCATGTTATGAAGTCCAGGTTTTACCTGGGTTCTTCTCAATAGTTATTTCTGAGAATACCAGAGGAAGGATTGCTTGTTCCACAAATTCATCCTGGTTGTCCCTTGTCAAGTTAGCCAGTCAGCTCACTTGGGACCACTCTTGCAAGTACTATAAATAACCTTTTATTTCTTTGAAACTGCTTCTCCAGACCATAAGTTTAAATAAGTAATATTTCTTAATTTCCTAAAATACCATTTGTCTAAACCTCAATGAAGTCTTGGCAATAACAAAAGGAAATGATAATGTGGAAAACAAAAATTTCAAATCAGACCCTGGCTGTCTTAGTCTGTTCAGGATGCTGTAATAAAAATGCCATAAACTAGGTGCCTTATAAACAACAAACATTTATTTCTTATAGTTCTGGAAGCTGGGAAGTCCAAAGTTAAAGTGAGGGCCCTCTTCTCCTAGATGGTGACTTCTGTTGCCTCACGTGTTGGAAAGGATAAACAAGCTCCCTCAGGACTCTTTTTTAAGGGTACTAATCCCATCCATGAGGGCTCCACCCTTAAGACCTAATCACCTCCCAGAGTTCCCACCTCTTAATACCCTGGCATTGGGGATCAGGTTTCAACACATTAATTGAGGAGGGGGCACAAACCCTGAGACCATAGCACTGAGTACCACAACCTGTAGAGACTATGACTAAAACCTTTCCTAAAATATAATCTCTATCTCCTTAACCTGTCATATGTCAGTAGTCAGGCTACCACTCCCTAACTGAACTGCCTTTTCCCCTAAATAAACTCCTTCTAATTTCTCCATCCCAATGAGAATTTTTCAGTTATCAAATAAATTCTATCTAACAGTAAACTCCCACATAACAATTTAATTAAGCAAGGTATAGTTCATTTCTTTCATGTAAGAGAATTCCAGATGTAGGTATCCAGGGCTGGAATGGGGACTCAAGGCTCCCCTTCACGCTTCCAAGCTGGATATTTAAACTCCAGTGTCCACTGTCCTATGCCACCCAGAAGGAGAGAGGGAAAAGGGCCTGCTTATTCCTTTGGATGACGATTTCCTTTGACAGGGCTAAGCAAAATGTCTACTTATCTCTCACTGGCCAGAACTTATTTAAATGACTTTTTAAACTGTAGACCGCATGCCTCCCTAAATAAATTTGAAGTTGTGTTACTAACGAGGAGGAAGAGGAGTATTTAGTAGGCAATAAGAAGTCTCTGCCAAAGAGAGGATAAAATCAAAATCTGTTTCATCGTTATCTTAAGTCTCTGGCCCACCTCTCCACCGTTATAGCCTGAGACACAACAGGGATCTTTAAAAAGAGATTTCTACATTATTATGCAGAAAAGTATAGCTTCTCATAATCTCAAACTCTCCATGCCACAGTGAGATTTTTATCTTTGCGTAGGTAAAGGATCATTGAGTTTCGCCAAACAAAAGAGTTGTCTGTCTCCAAAGACAAAGTCTTTTGTCCTTGTTCAAATTGAACTGGGCAAAAATCTTCCAAAGTAGTTGACATTTTCCAAAATAGTATGTGTCTGTGTATACATACATACATATGAACATACATGAGTGTGTATTTATATAATATGAATATATTTATCTATCTCTGCATGAGACAATGAGGACATGCAAATGTTATAACTTATTCTCTCTGGCTGGTTGGTTCATGTATACATGTTAATATTTTTTTGTTTGTAAAATTTCCAATGATGAATTTTTATAAATTATATAGGAAAAATTATGTTTACAAATCTATATATTAATGTTTAGTAGATATATGTCAGTGGAATATTTTTGGTTCAGAAGAAAATATCATCTAATCTGTAAATAGGAACTATAAATTATAGGTTTCTGATGATTAAGCAATCATTACTATCAATAATAGCAGGATGGGATTCCTAAATTGTATTTAAAAGTAATGTATTTACCCTCTTAAGTATGCTTGTTTGATAAACTTGCAGTTTAGAGACTTCTTAATTAAGTGTCTCTTGGGTGTACTGGGCTCTATAAGCTAGCAAAATATGGAATTCTCCTTTTCTATATCACATGTTGTTAATGCTAATATATGTGCATTGCAATGTCTTTGCAAATTTACTTTCATTCT
This sequence comes from Avahi laniger, assembly GCA_963575035.1. Lineage (NCBI taxonomy): Eukaryota > Metazoa > Chordata > Mammalia > Primates > Indriidae > Avahi > Avahi laniger. The sequence goes on from CAUYSK010108692.1 coordinate 35,968, forward strand.
CTCTGTATTTGTCCTTCTTTTTCCTTCTTTGAAAGCAATCATCCATTAGAAGATAAAGTAAAAAGAAATGTATATGTATGTGCCTATATACCAATACTTATGTGCATATATAGTACATATAATCCATATATAAAACATATAAACTTTCATATATACATATATGTGATCATATATTGATGCATATATGTGTTCATATGTGTATAAGTGTATCACATAAACTTTAACATCCCAGTGTTTTGCCTCCATACGTTTCCAAAGCCTCATTTAATCTTAATTAAATATGTTAGGCATATTGAGATAGCTATTGACATGATTATGCCAGTCAGAATATTTAATTAATGGCTGAGAATATAACCTCATAGAAGCCATCGTCTATATGGTTACTTGCCTCCACTCAAGTGTGACATTGCTAACATTAACCATTCAGTGTGCTATGCCCACTGAGTAATCAAAATAGATATCTGTTCATTCAGAACAAATGTTCAATACCAGTGTATCCCAGATAAATATCAAACCTTCTCTTAAAGTGTTTTGTTTACATGGTACAAGCCTTATAAATTTTCTAAGAAGTTTGGAGCAGCTTTTAACAGTGAAACATAAATCTTGAAGAATTTTCCATTCCATCAACACATGAGCTAATGGACAATGAATGCCTAATCTTTCTCTTTATATTCATTCTCAGAGTGCTCCTAGACTTTTAAAAGAGCTCTATGAGGAATGGAGCAACAGAAGGACCAGAAAATTCATAGATTTTCAACTCTATGCAGCTAATTCATAGCCACATAGTAATTAGAAAGTGTTTTCTTTCTCCATCACAGTTTTCTTGACTGAAGTTGAAGAATCCAAAAGAGTAACTTATAGAATTATTCCTGGGGACAAATGGAAGCCAAACTGGAAAATATGATCATGATGAGCTATGAGCTATTTCCTAAGGGGAATGTGATCATTTCCATTTTTTAATTTTCTTTTGTCTAAATTTTGATCTTTTTAGATGTATGACCATACCAGAAATGAAATGAGTGCTACAGATCTCTGATTCAATATTAATATTAATAAGTATGTTAACTATAGGGTTTAATGTTTTGCTTCACTTAAGATTAGCATGTGATTATTACAAAATATTATAAAATGTAACAACATATAAATAATTTTAATATATTTATAGTTTTTTTTAATTTCAAGTGATCATAAACTTAGGTAAAACAGATTTAAATGAACAAGAAAATTTATTGAGTCACATCATTTAAAAGTCTCGGGAAAAGACCTGGCTTCACACATAGGTTGATCTAGAGACACAAAAAGTGTCAAAAACAGTGTTTCTTTCCATCTTTCTACTCTGCTGTCTGGAGTATTGGCTCCATTTTCAATAGCTCCTCTCTTCAAGATGGTAGCCATCTTTGGTTTAACCCCCTCAGGGTATATCACTTTTAATAATCACATAAAAAGTATCATTGCATCTTTTTTGAAAGTGATAGGACACATGACTAGTCAGGAAAATGCATTGCTCTTCGTGTATGATTCCATGCCATCCGTTCCATGACTTTGTATATAGTCAAATACAAAGTATGAGTGAATTGGCAGCAATTAAAAACACACTTTCTGATTCATGTAGACTAAGAAACTTTACTACCCACAAGCCCTTGTGAAAAGGACTACTGAAGCATCTAATTCTGAAAGAAGAAAAGTAAACTCAGGAGGAAGGATGAAATACAAGAAATAACATTAGCATAGAAATAGATGAAGTAGTTTAGTAAGCCTAAGAAACGACTGTTGGTAGACAGAATAATGCCTCCCCCCCCAAAAAAAAGTCAATGTCCAAATCCCTGGAACCTGTGACTATGTTACCCTACATTCATAAGGAACTTTGCACATGTGACTAAATTAAGGGTCTTTAAATGGTGGTATTATCTTGGACTATTTGGGTGTTTGGGTGGACCCACTGAAATCACAAATCTTTATAAGAGGGACACAGGCAGTCATAGAGAAGAGAAGATGCTATCCTGTTGGCTTTAAAGATTGAGGTAGGAACCATCAGGGAAGGACAGTAGGCCACCTCTAGAAGCCAGAAAGAGCAAGGAAACAAATTGTCCTCTGAAGTCCCCAGAAGGAATGCAGCTCTGGCAACATCCTGATCTTAGATTTCTGTCTTCCAGAATTATAAAAGAACGAATCTGTGTTGTTTTAAGGCACTAAGTTTGGGGCAAATTATTATAGCAGCAATACAAAACTAATAAACTACTGATTATAAAAACTAAGTTTACTAGATTTAACAAAAAATGACAGGATATCCAGTGAAATAACTTTTTTTTTAGCTTATTTGAAACTCAAATTTAACTGAGTACCCTATATTTTACATTGCAACAGTAGTAAAATCTAAACTTTTTTTATGTTGTTTTTGTTCCTTTGCTTTAATTTTGTTTTGTTAGGGTATTAAGAAAATAATAAAACAAAAACTTAAAAAAATAAATAAAATTAGAGAATATATTTGATGGATAGTTTAAATAATGTCATAAGTGTTGGTAGAATTCTTCCTTGACAAAAGTAACATTTTAAATGGGCTCAAGTGACTTTGCTTAGAGTGGAAGATATCTTTCACACCTGCAGCAGAGAGACAGAAGAGTATTCTCTGAAATGAATGAAGCATAGAAATGATTTAGACTTAACACGAGGCAAGTTACTTACCCTCCCTTAGTCTTCATTTCTTCATCTATAAAATAGGGAGATAAATAATACTTTCATTTCTCATTGCGGTGGTCTGGGGATTAATGCAATAATGTGTGTAAGTTGTTTGAACCAGTATTGATCAAATAATAATCAGTAAATGAATATTTAGCTATTATCATGACATCTACCAGCATACAGGGACATAATTATGTGTATATATACACAAAACCTTTCATATTTGGGGCACTGATTATTCCAACTATATTCTAAACAATTATATTTAATTGATGTGTGGTTACATGATATAGGCAACTCTCCTTCAGTCTCGCTGTTACGCTTATATTTTCTTTGGGTTTCATTGTAAGATCATCTTATATTTTAATAGTACGTTTTACACACTTAAAATTCACTTTTATTCCATCCTCCATTTCACCAGTGAAAATATAAATTACCTGTGTCCAGGATTGACTACATTGCAGAAGCTATGTACCTGATTTTACATTTTATTTAAGATGCATTTTTTAGTTTATTGACTAATTAGAATAAAGAGGCCCGGCCCATATTAGTGATGAGTGATACGTGGCCATATTTGATGAGAATTTGACCATAACTTACTTTATGATAGAGAATTAATTTTGCAAATATTTTAATCTTTTTAAAATATCTCTTCTTTGTTGTGCCAACATGACACAATTATATGAAAGGCAAAATAATTTTATTATTTTGTCAATAATTGCTAAAGAATGAGATTGGTGATTTTATTAAAAACCAGAATGATTAAACTGAGTATTGGCATTAGCTTTTAGTTTTCCTTTTCTCTTATAAAATTTTGAATTATTAATTTTAAGATAAAATTTATAAATTCAGCATAAGTAATACAGTATGTACTTCAAATGGCATAATACAATTTTTTTATAACCTGGTAAAGTATCTGAACTTGAACATTTTTCTTGGAGATGTCATTGCCGTTATCTGTGTTCTGTTTATCCACACTCACACACAGCTTTGTGGAAACAAGGCTGCAGAGCTAAATGATCACAGAAATACAGCTCCTAATGATTTGTTATTTTAACAGCATTGTTAACTCTGCTATAAAATGTATTTGTTCCTAGGAGATTCATTAATATCTGGAATGTAATCTTTATTCAACACATATAGGAGTCTTTCTATTTGAGAGTAATTTTAGAGTAAAAAGGGAATTAATGGTTGATCTAACTCCCCCATTTTGCAGGTAAAGAAACTGAGTCTCAGGGACATAAGGAAGTTTTAATTCTTTGAAATATGATTTTGGTAAGTAATACTTAAAGATATAGCATTTTGATCTACATTATTTTTATGTCTTGGGTTTCCAGTTTTTTTGATGATTAATTTTATTTAACAAACTTTAATGTGTTAAAATATCCAGCAAAACATTGAATCCATGTGCTTTCCAATCTCTCTCACGTATCATTCATATTCCATGTCTCTGATGCCAGGTATAAGAACCAGGAGGTACCCCAAAAGGGACATATATTAGTGGCATTATTACCCCCCATTTTCCTTAAACATCTGTGACACTTTCTTCCTCTTAAGAACATCTATACAAATTACAAATGGAAAAGAAATAGCAATTACAAGGATTTTAATACAGATTTTATAGCTAAAAAAAATTTCTATAGCTTTGACTGGCTTTAACTTTAAAAAAAATATTGAGATACTAGCAGACTCTGGAATCAGAAAGTTGTATTTAAAGTAAATTTGAGCCTGAGACACATTAATAATGATAAGCTAGCAACTAAGATCCACAAGAAATATGTGTGTGTACATACTTAACAAACGTAAAATATAGGTACACAGGACAAATACATGTGCACGCGTACACTCACACACACATATACACACAATTTTTCTTAATGTAATGGTCCTGCAGAGCCAAGCCAAGGAAGATAGACTTACCTCGTACTAATCCATGTTTTCTAGCTTCATGGGGGCTTAGATTATTTTCTATTGAGCTTTCTTGTCCACTGAATTAAAAGAAAAAATCAAGGACTAATTTGCTAAGCCACAAAGTCTGGCTCTCCTCAACCCATTTTAAGCTGTGGATATGCTGAATATGAAAGAAAGACATGAATGAAAATGAACACATTCTTTGAATTATAAAATTCCTAATAGAATGTATATTCTTTTCTTGAATGCTCTTATGTATGTAGGTGTGTAGACATTACATGCATAATATATCTATATTATATACTTATATAGATTTTAATGTATGTATTTTAAAATCTGTTTTTATATAGTCTGACAGTAATTCTTTCCATTATAAACTGTTATTATATTTGAAATCATTAAGTTCCTTGAGCACCTGATTAATCTTTAGCTTAAATTCTGTATCAGCCAGGTGTCCTCTTAGGGATCACATAAAGATTGGACCTCGTTTAAGTGTGAAATAATCCTGTTGCTTCTATCTGAGAGTGAATGAGTTTAGGATTAGATCAGATAAAATACACTCAAGCTAAAGTGCACAAGGTGGATTATGCAAGAAAAGAGGATTTAGTGAAGAACAGATCCACAACTTTTTGTTAACACAGAGAATGGTAGCTTTTGTAAGCAACATTTGTGGAAACTCAACTGGAGCTTTAAAAGCTATGCCTTTTGTTGTACATTTCTCTGCATACATTTGCTTTGTAGTTGGGAGTGCTAACTTTGGAAGCCATGCTGAGCCAGGACTCACGCTCATTTTGCCTAATGAAAGGCTAAGGATGTACTTTTACTCATACATTCTTGTTTTGTCTTCTTTGAAGTTTATTAAGCTCTCCTGAAAGATGTGAAGTTCATTAGGTTATTATTATGACCACGAATTAAATATCTGTTCCCTGGGGAGTGTTAAGCTTCAAGTATAAGCTATACTTACTATAATATTTACTTAATTACTAACATACTGCTTCTTGTTCTTAATATAAAAAAGAAAATATACCTACAAAGGTCTATTACGGTATGTTCTGAATTTAATGATAATACTTGTTTAATTATTAACATTCTATTGCATCTTCTCAAAGTTACAAGTTATATATACAGCTGACAGTTACATAGGCAAGAAATGTATTAAGCATTATGGTAACATTTTTCACTAGAACTTCTAAATACCACAATTCTGTGTAACTTTCTGAGCTAAAGTTTTTTCTACATTCAGAGGAATATTTCCTCACCTCTAAGTTGCCAGATACCATGCTGAAATGACACTATCTGTTTATATATGACATCCTTAGTTCTAAAATTTCTGTTTTATCATAACAGTATTTCAAATGGTGAGAGAAATAGACTTTTTTTGTATCCATTGGTTTTAGTTTGTGATAAAACCAATCAGTGACACCTCTAATTTAGGGATTAAATGATTATCATCTCCATTTCACTCAATTATTTCTACTTTATTACAATTAATTTGTTCAATATCTATGTGTTCTCTGAACAACTAGATTATTAACTATTGGATATTAGTGAATACTTCTCACACCTGCTTGTACTTAGAGTGCAGCATCATATGTTAAACTTTCTGAGTATTTCTTTTAATATTGTACTTAAAGTGATAATGAAGTAGATATGACCGAAAGGCAGGTAATTCTTAAGGTCTGGACATAAAAATTATTATTTAAATTAATCAATTGATTGAGAGACTATTTTAATACAACTGAGTTCTCAAGAACAAGAACCATATTTTCTCCAGAATGTTGTTTTGCTGCAATTCATTTCTAATAAAGAAGTATTAAAGCATATTTACCCTTCCGTGGAAATATTGCATGTATATACATTGGAAGATAAAGAACCCTATTCTTAATATAATGGGATGTGATTCAAGATAAAAAGTATGATGACTTAAAAATGTCTCTCCCATCAGTCCACCAAAAATATGTACTTTTTTACCAAGATAATCTTTTATTATATATGTGCTTTGTGAGACTTACCTTAAAATGCCTTAAAATTTAAGTAATAAATTTTAAAGTTAACAAATTAAGCTAGTAGAGGATGATACCAGATGAATGACTCATTTGACATTATTTACTATATGTAATGTTGTGTAAGACAACAAATGAATATAAAAATAGCTCAACTACTGTAGCAGGATATGGGAGGACTTCAAGGAGAAAGATTTCTGACATCTTCATTTGAATATTGAATAATTAGGTAACAATTTTTCCAGATAAATAATGTATTGACTTTGCTTTAGCTACCAGGAAATCTGAGCCAAGTTGATGGTGCAGATTTCTTACCTCTGTAGGAATGCTTAGCATGCATTTTTACATGCTAATCTTCCTAGTGGATTGCTTTTTCTTTAATCACATTTTTCCTTAAATCAGATTCCTTCAGTTATTTATATCATCCTTCTGTACCACAGATATTTATGTAAGCTTCTTTAAATTCTGGGAATAGAACAGAAAATAAATACATAAACAATACTATGAAAGACAAATCACTATAGATTTACTTGCTTTTACTTACTCTTTACATTAAAGTTTTTTCATTATATTTCATGAAGTTCAATTTGTATACATTTTCTCATCTACTTTTGAAATATATGACAATTTAGCTAGAGATTTGAATAAATTTTTATATTGCCTTTATATATTGCTGAAATAGTAACCACAATTTACAATGCAGTTCTCAAAGAATGGACAATTGGTGAAGTGATCCACAGAGTTTATTAGTTTGAGAAGAAAAACTTATCATATATTTTTTTCACACATATTTTAGACATTTGAAAAAGAAAACTGATAAAGATTATAGCAAAAATCCTAGCACTTGCTTAGTAATCTTTACCATATTAAAGGTTGTGGATACACTGCAAAGAATATACTTATCAGTTTAACTCGGCCGCATTTATTTATTAGGAACTGCTTATCCTAGGTAATTTTTTTCATATTACTGTATATTATATTTTAAATATGTTAAATCTGTATTTTTTTATTTTAACTAGTGGATTGTGTTATGTTCCCAATTTTTAAAAAACTTTTCAATGATTCAAAAGTGATCCATTAAAGAGTCAAAGTCTTGAAAATCAAAATGCTGGACTCAGAATAACGTCATAGCTTTAAATATTGAACGAACGATGCTCTGGTGAAATTATAAAATGTAAATTTTTTATGTATAGGAACCAGAGACCATTTCATGGTGTCTTTGAAGAAAACTGGGAATGCAAAATGTCACAGATAGTATCTGAAAGCTGGGTTTTATTTGACCAACTCGGGGCTATCCCAATTTTCAGGATATTTTCTGTTGTGAAGTATGATCAACTAGTGAAATAAAGACATAAAAAAGTTTTATGTCATTTTCAAAATTACAATAACCTCACCAGTAAAACAATCAGATTTTCCCCAAACAATCACAAAATCATGCTTTTCAGCATATTGACGAGTTGTTTTGCTGAAATAGAAAATGACTAAAATTTACTCTTTTCTTTATAACAAAATCACTTGCAAGTCACAAGTTGCCAGGAAGTATCCAAACCATCAGTAAAGTGACAAATATTATGCTCAGAGGAAAACAAGGCAAGCTGTTGACAAATCTCCTTTATCAAATGATTTTTTTTTTGGCTTTTTATACCAATAGCACACAATTGGGAAGAGAAATACAACATCAGGTAGGCAGGAAGAGATTTCTACTCATAGTAGGATAAAATCGCTGGGTATGGAGTGAGAATTCACTCTTAACAGTGGATATATGTTCTTAAGAGTGAATATATGTTCAAGAAATGACATATACTCAATAACTTACTATTATTCTCATCTTTGAACATTTAAACTGTTATTTTATGAGCCATGTTGCAGATTGGAGAAGGTGCTCCTGGCTCATTTCTGAGTGAGCACAAGCTATGCATGCATCAGGAAAGGCATTGCTGAATGAATTAAAGTAGCACTGCCAATCCACACACTGCTCTGCCCACTACTGCTTTATTCACAGAGAACAGTTAGTGGTTAACAAAATGCCTCCTGATTTTGATTTAATGCTGAAGGAAATGGTGAAAATTGTGGTACAATGATGCTAAACATTTGAGAAGCTCTCAAATATTAAATATTAAATGTTATACTCTTACACTGGCTTAATAGAATTATCCCTAGAACCTTCCTAATTATTTTTCAAAATCATTCTTGTGTCACTCTAATCTAAGTGTTGGCAAACTTACTCTGTAGAGGGTTCAATAATAAATACTTTCACCATTACAGGACATATGTTCTTTGTTGCAACTGCTCACCTCTGTCATTGTAGGAGGGAAACAGCCATAGACAATATATAAATATTAAGTGTGTTATGCTTCGATAATAATTTATTTACAAAAAGGAAAAAAAATGGTGGTATGGATTTGGCCCAGACTATAATTTGCTGACTATTGCTAATCCATTCCTTATTTTTTCCAGGAAGATTAATGTAATGAGCAAGTTTGATCATAGCACACCTCTACTTAAAAGCCCTTAAGTGTCCTTACTTTGTCCATTATAATACAAATTCTTTAGACTGACATTCAAGATCCTTTTTTATCTGATTTCTCTTCCCCTTCTCAATCTTATCTTTTGCTTTTCTTCCATATGTCCTTTATTGAATCAGCCAAGTTACAGTTTCTTCATGCTTGTTAGGCATCTGTGCATTAAAAAAAATGTATACCTTGAACATGCCTTGACTACAAAACTTGGCAATTGTACTGTTATTACTTGTTCACATGTCTGGCCACTGGATTACAGTGTCAACCCCTTAAGGGGGGGGAAGTATATTCTATTGAGTTTTTTATAGATAGTGCCTAGGATGGTGCTTGGCCAATTCGAGACACTAAATAAATGGTTGTTGACAATAGTTCAGTGATTAAAGCTCATCCAACAAAGGATGGATTAACTCCCAAAGTATTAAATTATCTATTCAAGTAAGTATTAAGGCTGAAATCTGGAGACTATTCACATGGAAAAGGAGTTTTAAGTAAACTTTAGACTTAAGAGTCAAGTTACAATAGAGTTGGTGCTCTCTTAATTTAAATCCAACTCTGATTATTTGACACACTTGTATTATATGAACTTTCCCCCT